>QLPD01005415.1:0-11069 GCA_003314085.1 Hymenopellis raphanipes | reverse complement strand
TCATGAGAGCGCTCAATTTATATACCAACACGTGGAAATCCGCCAGGTACTGACTGGCCCAAATCAGAGTCACTCGTCTCACCTGTCACGAAACTCAAAACAATGACATGGATGATGGGAGGGGGTTCTTTAGCGCGTTCAAACTTCCTTGGCAGTCGGGCAGTGATAAGCATTGTCATAAACCCTTCTCGACCGGATGCGCCCAGTAACAAAATACTGTGTAAATTCGCAGGCTCCTGTGGGAAACACGATGCCACTGGACGACGGGCCCTTTGGTCTCTAGAAGCTCGATCGACAGGCGGCGTGGACAAGCCGTTTGAGCCCCTGCACTTGCGAACCGAGCCGGACCGTGCATCGCGAAAACACTGCCAGCGCGCGTATGAAGGAGGGGTGTGGAGGACACCGCTGCTGGGCCGAAGACCGTGACGGTGGTGGACGAAAGCAGGTGTTGATCGCCGTAAAGGATTTGCTCAACGAGAAAGGAATGCTGCGTAAACGTCATGATCGCCTTTTAGAGACACTACGCTCAGTCTAAATTCCAATTGACCTATCGCTTTCCGGATTGGGACAGTTCGTTCAGTTCCTCGGGACTCGGACGCGGAGCATCAGTGGGATGGGTACATGAGTCATCTCAGTCTTCACTGCTCGCTAAACGGGCTAGAGCTGTACAGCCCCGTCATGGCCGATGCCCAATCGTACCCGAAGGATAACCGACATAACCGGATCGGATAGAAGATCGTTTGTGGCGCAAGCAAAATGTTTAAATGCCGGGCAGTTGCGTTCGATGTTCACAAGTTTCAAGAGAGCCTATTGAGTTCCGACTGGAGCACTTCTCAAGCGAATAGTGGTGTGGGTCCTAGACTAACCAAAAAGAAACTTGATGTTGATTAAAAATAGAAAGAGCGCGCCGCCCAAGCTGACTCTGTCCGGTTCGTGGAGGTGTAGGATGAATTGAGAATGGGAATGGGCGTCTGCAACAGCTTTCCGTTCACGCCGCGCTCTACAGCGTATGCCTATGTTATCTCTGCGATCTTGCCGGATAAACTCCCACACGAGGCGTGAAGAGCGCCTAATACCAGTACAATTTTGTACATATCCCTGCAGAGAGCGGTACAAGAAAGGATACATACGTACATTACACGCAATGACATGTCAATCGGCGGTGTTTGAGAATCCCAATCTGTAGTAGAGCTTAGTGGCGCGCAGGAGGTGAGTCCAGCGCTCCGTGGTACGGGTCTAATGCGGCTCCCTGTAAGAGTAAAGAGCGACGCGAAATGAGCACTTTCCAGCATCCTCTCTGCGTCCATTGTCACCATGACGCTGGACCCTAAGGCGCGTTCACTCGTTCCACGTCATAATGTTCGCGTCCTTCGCGTCAATTTCTTCGGGCAGGCTCGGATGATCGCGCTTTCGATGAGCCATTATTCGGTCGCGGTTTGGGAATAGCCGATAGCAATCTACACAGGGTGTGTGTGTGAGTTTTAGATAACGGCGCACTTCAATTGAAGTACCAGGTAAAGTGCACAGGAAGAGAGGCGTCCTGCGTTTAATATCAGCGCTGATTAGGCTATAATAGAGAAGAGACACTGACTCGCTAGGGGAGGTGACCTTTGCCAAACCTTGAGCAGCGGTCAGATCCTCTGCTGTCGTGGAATCTGTGGTTGAGTTCAGTGGGAGTTTTGACAGCAGTGAAGCGAATGTTCTGACCATCCTGAACAGCTGGCTGAGGGGGTAAGACAGACGGTAACATGACGGTACCGCAAGCTTCAAATTGTCCGCTGCTGGACGTCGAATAGCAAAGCGCTAGCGGGCCGAGTCCGAATCCGGAAGGTGACCAAATTCGGATGTCAAATAAACCCTAACCAGGGTCCTACCCCGCAGTTGGACGCCGCGTCTGTGCATGTTGCGCCCACCATCGAGCTGCTCATCATTGCACATGATGTCCAAGGTGGCGTCAAAATCTTCCAAGTCGGTGTCGGAGCCCTCTCGTTCCCTTTCTCATCAACCAGTTCTCCGATGGCTAGGAAACTGGTCTCCATATCACACCGCCAGTCCAGCGCAATCACCGTCGTCGTCGTCGCCATCGACACCTCCTTCTACAAGAGCATCTACACCGCCATCCCCCGGCCTCGCTTCCCTGAACGAGGCTCTCAATGAACCACTACGTCTCCCTACAGTCCCGCCAATAGCCAGATTACCAAAATCATTTCACCATAATCGCGCCTTGCCGCATTCCCCGCCTTTCCTTGACAATCTCGCGCGGTCAACGATGCCTACAGCAACAGTCTCCACGTCGAGTCGGTTCGAGTCGTATTCTATAATGTCCTCGTCACCCACTGCCGCTGAGAGTCCTGCTTCGTCTACTTACCAGCGGCCAATAATACTGAGTGAATCCCCGACACACCGCACTTCATTGGATACCCTTCGCTCTGTCTCCCAGCGCGACATAAATCTCGCTCGGCGGTTATCACATGCCCGTTCAATATCAACGTCCTCACACGACGCGGTCTCGCTCGACAGCTCGACTTCCTGGAACAAGAATTGGTTCTGGTTCTCAAATAACAAGGAGCAGGTCGATGAGCTGTTGGGGGAAGAGGATAGGCGAGAAACTGTCGAGGAAGAAACGGACAATTTCCGCAATAAATGTACGTTTTCTTCTTACTGTACTTTCTACATTCTCAATCGTACCATGCAAATAGATCGGGCTCCCAAAAACCCTGTCGTGTTCTGTCACGGTCTCCTAGGATTCGATTCCGTTACAATAGGACCTGCAATAGCGCCCATGGAAGTCTCGCATTGGCGAGGAATCAAGGAGGTCTTGGAAGCGAATGGAGCAGAAGTTTTGATAACACGAGTACCCGCCACCAGCAGCCCTATAGACCGAGCCAAAGTCCTAGAACAAAAGATATCCGAAGTATACCCTGGACGCAGTGTTCATCTCATAGGTAAGTTATCGTTTCCTACTTGCCTGCTGGTTCTGATTCCGACTCTACAGGTCATAGTATGGGCGGCCTCGACTGCCGCTATCTCACGTCAATGCTCCCACAGCGCAAATTTACCGTTCTCTCTATAACCACCATTGCGACGCCTCATCGCGGGTCAGCCTTTGCTGATTACTTTCTTGCTACATTAGGCGCCAACCGAATGCCTTCCTTTCTGAACATTCTCGATATGCTACCAAACGGCGGTGGTGATGGGAAAGCCTTTGAATTCTTGACACTGGAGAACATGCGCGTCTTCAATGAGCATGTGAAAGACGTTGAGGGCGTCAAGTACTTTAGCTGGGGCGCGTCCTACGAGCCCGGCTTGATCGATACGTGGAAGTGGTCCCATTCGGTTATGATGGGCAAGGAAGGACCCAACGACGGGCTCGTATCCGTCGAGTCCGCGAAATGGGTATGTTATCCTTCGCGCATTATGTGATTAGCGCTGACTGGCCGGTAGGGCACGTACTTGGGCACTCTTGAGCACGTCAACCACCTTGATCTCGTTGGGTGGATCAATACTGCGCGCTACAAGTGGGCTGAAATGACCGGTCGTGAGATTAAGTTCCGGCCGGCGACGTTTTATCTTGGGATTGCAGATATGCTGGCTGAGAGGGTAGAGAACCAACCGAGTTTGACGCCGCAGAAGAAGAAGGTTGGGCCGCCGAGTGGGGGGAGCACCAATAAGGCTGGGGAGGGCGTGCAGGTGGCGGAGGAGGAGCCGCGTCGGCAGTCTTCGCCGACGTTGCTGGAAAATGGTGTGACGATGACTACGGGGGAGGACATTGCGAACGCCACGGGAGAGGAGCCTCGACGATCATCTTAATGCTTATACTTTACGACGACGACATAGTAATACCACAGTAATCTAACTCGTACATATCTAGCCAACATTTGTATAACACCTTCAGTTTAAATTATGCCAGGAATTTTTGTGTAGTAGTAGACTTATGAAATGTTGCTCGAGTAGTCTTGTTGATAAGGTATTGAAACTTTGGCTAGATTGGGATAGTAGCAAGTGATCACTCATATATCGATGCGATGTGCGCTGGCGCTGAGAGTGGCAAACCTTTAGTAACGGTTTCAAAAGGTAGGACTTCCTAGGGATGGGTATTGAATCTTGATACCATTGCCAACTTCTAACAGTTTATTGCACCATCATGGTGCCACAGACCGTACGCCACAAATTACGCCACCATATACTACGTTCTGGACGTAAAAACACTGCCCCAGAGAGGCTCGAACTCTCGACCTTCCGATTACTTGTGCGCGTTATATGGATAACAGTCGGACGCTGTAACCAACTCAGCCATGGGGCATTAAAGTGGTGTTTCGGTGAGGATTGTTGAGAAGGACGATCAAACTCAAAGCGGATCATTGATCGATCACTTCGCGTGGCTCTCACCTGCGGCGTCTGTTTCTGCTATAGCACTGGCAGACATGAATTTGCTTGACTAGCGACGCCACGGAACGGCTCAGACATGTCCGGAAGAGATCAAAATCATTTTGGTTGTTGAGAAGAGGCTGAGTAGAGCAGTAACAGGCTTATCTACTCGCAGTACCATATCTGGAGGTTGAAACTTGGAAGCCTGGAAAGTACATTTGGCTATGAATATTACATGCTTCGGATGTGCATATGTACTCTCCTCGAATTCTTCGCATTTTGGGATCAGTATAATACTGGCACGGTGCTATAAAGGTTCTGCACACCAGCCGAGGCGCGGCCATCAGCGCACGCGAGAGTCACGCGAGGTGATCTGTGTAAGTTCCTTCTTAGCGTTGTTCCTCCACCTGTCCTCCACAATCTGCTGTTACAACGTATAGCTTCTCAAAATGGGTGAGCTTTTTCTTTGTTAATTAGCACTTGTACTAAATTTTATCAGATTACCAGGTAATTGTCATCTTTCCAAGCAACCAATTAATCCGCTAAAATGACCTAGAATCGAGTTGGCTCCAAGTTTGGTGGCGGTGGTGTTGCTGGCGCGTCAGAGACCAACGTTGACCGACGTGAGCGTCTGCGGAAACTTGCTCTGGAGACGATAGATTTGGCCAAGGTGCGTATCGACTTGACTGTTCACGCTTTGATGGCTCACCGAGCCGCAGGATCCTTACATCCTGCGCAACCATCTCGGCTCTCTCGAATGCCGACTCTGCTTGACTCTGCACACCAATGAAGGATCATATCTTGCCCACACGCAAGGCAAAAAGCACCAGACCAACCTGGCACGGCGTGCGGCGCGCGATGCCAAAGACACCCAGCTGATGATTGCGCCGACGCAGAGCAGCATCCAGCGGAAAGTGTTTTTGAAGATTGGAAGGCCTGGGTACCGGGTCACGAAAGTGCGCGACTTGGATACGGGAAAAGAGGGCATGATGGTGCAGGTCCATCTCCCCCAGATCAAACCCGGTGTCATTCCTCGGAGGCGGTTTATGAGTGCTTGGGAGCAGAAGAGGGAGGCGCCGAACAAGGCGTACCAGTATCTCATCGTGAGTATTCTTTGTTGTGTTCGTTTTATGTGACTCAACGCTGTCTAGGTCGCTGCCGAGCCATACGAGACTATTGCGTTCCGCATCCCGGCTCGAGAAATCGAGGACGAGGCCGATGATGCTGGCTACTGGAACTGGTCCCACTGGGATTCCGACACCAAACAGTACAGCTTCCAGTTCATGTTCCGTTTGGCGTACCAGTAAAAGATATGGTATCTACCCGTTTTGTTGTACAACATTTATGTATCCTCATTTGCGTTGACCAGATCACCTTGCTTTTCAAGGTCCTTCGTCAGTTGCGATTAGCCACCGGATGAAGCAAGGTGCTCAACCGGCGCTTGTCAAGTCGCCTGAGTTTCTTTAAAGTAAGCAACCAGTGTTGCTTGTCGGTCGATCATAAAGTGCTTTCATCTTCTCTCTGCCATGTCCACGTCTCGCACAAAACGTTCTATCATCTCGCCTACAATCAAACATTCTCCTACGTCCAGACTGCACTCCAAATCTCTCATTGAACATACTCAAAGTGTCATTTCCCGTATTATCAACGACCCGGACATGAGCGAGAGACGTGTGAAGCGCACGCTCACTCCCGTCTACGTATTCGCGTCGTTGTTACTCGCCTTGGTCATTCTTCCCCGCCTTTCATGTATGCGCACTTGGCTCAGCGATGTTCCTCGTTTCAAAATGGAACTCGCCTTTGTCGTTTTGGCGTTATCTTTCGGGATTTGGTTTGGACTCGTGGCACTTCAGTGGACCGTTGGGAAAGTGGCGATTGGGTTGCGAGCGTTTGCAGAGTACGACCTGCGGGGGCTGAATAGAGAAGCGGGGGTTCCTCAGACACATGAACTCGTCTTTGGCGGTATTCTTTGAGGATATGGGTACTGGAAGCGTTGTCTCCGCCAACCGAGAACGTTGCTTATTTGTCATACTTCTCAAAATGAATACTATGCAAACGGAAGACAGAGTCAATTTTGGTCTACAGAACATTTGACGACTGCTTTGCGGGATCGTCTTCCTTCCTAAACGCTGGTCGCAGGAGTTCGTCTTGCCGACGCCCGTGGTCCCCGACAGATTTTTGGGGACTCCCGGACATGTTCGCCACAGGTAACGAGTGCACGGTCAAGAAAGTACTGATGAAGAAGGGGAGGTGAGCTAGACCGACTGGGGACGGCTTTGATGAATTCTTCGGATAGCTGAAGATTCAAGAGGATCGTCGCTCAATGGTCCTAAACCCTAACCTTAAAGTTTTCTCCTCTTACCTGAACCATGTCGCTACCTCTTGCGGAAGCCCAAAACGTCGCTCAAGTACCGCATATACTCAAGATCACAGTAACCAATGGAGGGAGCGGACAAGTGAAACTTAACTCTGCCCTTGTCAGCATACCCAATCACAATACAAAGCGTGAAGATCTCGATGCAGGCGCCATTGAGACGCGTTTTCAAGAGGCCCCGAAATTTGCGATGGTACGCCAGGTATAAAATTTAGATTCCCTTCATGATTAATGAAATGACAGAATGACATTATGCCCAACCACGAGCAACGAGAGTCGATTTTACACCAGTCAATGATCATTATCGTAAAATCCCTCATCGAGTATCATCCCAAATTTGAGCACCTTGGGGATCATCCTCTGCTGCAGTACAAGCCCCGCCGACCTCTTCCTGCTCATTTTAGGAATCAGCATATTGACGTTCATTCTATTGTTGGGAAGCACACGCCCGCCCTGTACACCTCGCTAATAAATGAGACGTACTCAAAACAGCTAGGCCTCGATGCTAAGATGTTTGAGAACTGTTCCATTCCCAGTACGTCATTCAAATTTTACTCAATATCGTAGACGACTGAATATTTAAGGTGTCAACTCTAGTGCGATAAATCAGGCTATTCGAAAAGCTCAGCTGGCTGTGCGTCGTGCACCCAAACCATGGACTCCAGAACAGAAGTTCATCGTGTCACTACAGGTAGATCCCTTTGTCCAACTCAATCCACGTGAATAAACCTGCTTGCAACAGCTCGGTCCCGGGCTTCTGGATATCATGAAAACTCTTGTCAAAATGTCCCTCGATAATCATGTCGGCCGCCCAGACCTCCCTGGTTCATGGTCATATAGTTTCTCTAAACTAAACAAAGGTTATCTCGCGAGTGGCGACCCCAAGGATTACCACACCCTCCTAACTACCCTCGAGACCATGATGAAAGCGTCCTTCCTCGACTGCTGGCGCATCAACTGCGGTTTCCCCTCCGTTGAGGCCTTTGCTGCCTCCCATCCCACACCCTCAGATCTCCTCGCCATCGCACGGAAAATCGCCATCAATCACGCGAAACGTATCGTCCCGCACGATCCTAACGATCCGGATGATGCACAATATGCGAGCGAGTACGATACGGAGGAATGCGCCGCCTCGGACACAGTTTTCTACAACGGCAGACTTGGCCTGGCCACGCTCCTCCGCATATTTATTCTGAAGAACGCGATCGAAGATGGGGATATCGGACGGGCAGAGGATATTTTCGGGGTAATATGTCTCTGCTTGGTAGGTGGTGGCAAGGATGCGTGGGCTCAAGAGCTCTTTCATTATATTAATGGTGTCAAGTACCTGTGGCCCAAGCCGTTTGCGTAAGTTCGGATGTTCCTATGCTACTACGTTGGCTGAGTGCATCCAAGGGATATCATGCGCGACAGCCTCATTATAAACATATTCCGGGAGGGCTCAAATGCGCAGGCGGCGGATGTCACCAAGGAATACCTGTCTGCGTATGCCAAGGTGAAGCTCAGTCATTGTTTGATTCGCCAGTCGCATCCTAATATCGTTGTGCTATTGTAGTACTTCATAAAGGTGAACGAGGCGCCAGCAGACTTGTGGCACAAGCCCGAGAGTGTGGAAGATGCCGTTGGGATAATCGACGCGTTTGACGCGTGGATGAACCGCGATCGACCTGAAGGCTGCATCAGTCAGTAGGCCCGAGCCCGAAATATTATCTTTATTTGTCTTGTGAAAACTGGCGATGGAGTACAGCGGATTGCAAAATGTAGGCAGGTCCTGCCGCGAGGCCAGCTGAGCAAGTAAGTTTTGGTTTCAAATCATCCTCTCCCTCATATACGACCACGATCGCGGCTTTCCTCGATTAATGCCCAAAAACTCGACTGCACGTACTATGCGATTTCTTTCCCCAGGTGATCGATGTGCTGTTTCATCGATCACCTTCTCATCATCATGCGGCGAAGTTTTGCGACTGATCCTGGTACGTCCACACAGTGCAAAGGCATCGATATTTCGCGTAAAGCACTGTGACGCGATGACGTGCGGTCTCAGCGCTTGCCGAAACCCTACCCTGCCTACCACTGTCATGATCAACCCAGATGTCGACAGAATCGCCTCACTCAACTGGGAGGTAATCAATCGTGGCGTGCTTGTCGACAACTTGGATGGCCCGTCAACGGCTCAGGTAGCTTCCATGCTAGTCAACGCCCAAGGTGAGGGTTACCAGCCTTCTTTCTAAACGACCACTCACCGATGTGATAGATAGTGGGACCGGTACGTTGAGTTCCTCATCGACGCTTCATTCCCTCACATCACAGGTAGGCCCTTGGCCTCTTCCCCCGGACTGGGGCTGGCAGAAACTCTCAGCGACTGGCTATTGGACTGCTTTTTGGGCGCACTGGTGGGGGAACCCCGATCCGCTGGATGACTTGGATGGTTTTACTTTCAATGTTTCCCGCGTTCTGTTCCCTCCGTCTCTCCGCATGCCTCAGCTTTCCCCATCAGGTGGTAGAATATTCGTAACAGAAGACTTTGCGCGGCTTCGGTTGCGCATCCTGAAGATGTGGACCGCCGTCAATATGACGAGCACAGGAGGTGAAGGTGCATATGAATGGGTTCGCTCATCAATCGGCGGCGTCGTACTAACAGGCCAGCCTGGTGTCGGTATGTACAATTTCTGGCTCTTCAAGTTATTATTATTCAACTGACCTTGATAGGCAAGAGCGTCTTCCTTTGGTATCTTATGATATTCCTCCTGCAGCAGAAACAGCGTATTGTCCTCAGCATTGGGCAATCTATCCTGGAGTTCCGCTTTGACGGTGTTTACCGCTCCATGTACCCTTCTCCAATCATCGACATGATGATATCCCCTCTCCAGTTCTGGAGTCTTATCGACCTGATGGGCAATGAAAAAGTGACCCGCCCTGTGACATTGGAAAAGGCATTCCCCGTTCAGGCTGTAGATTTCTTGGAATGTAACCCATGGTGGGCTGAAGACATCCAGATTGAAGTCTTCATTTGGTGTCTGCCACCTTGGAGTAACGTCCAGGATCTCACGGAAGCGTATGTCTTTAACCTCTTTAAGGGAGCGTTAATCTAACGGCTTGGTTAGTGTGAAACTAGACAGATGTGCATCGACTTTAACAGACTCGGCGATCCAGGACTTGATTCGCAAATACGGGCCTATTCCACGCACGGTCATCCAGGCGATAGACAACACACGCTTTGACGAGGTGCTGATGGATCGATGGAACTCGACACATTTCCAGCAGCTTGACCTTGACCTTCGAGTCGGCAATGCTTCCTTCGGAATAATCCTTAAATCTCAGCTCCCTCCTCCCCCCTACACTGACTTTCCGTATGATTTCTTCCTTGTTGAACCAATTCCGGGTGCGAAGTTTGCTGCCAGTGACACATGCCGCATCAGGTTTGCTTCTGAATATGTCGAACATCTTGCTGAGGAGGTCAGCGCTCAGCGCGTAACTGGGCCTTGTCGTTTTGGTTATAATGTATGAAGTTGATTAGCCATTCAGCCAGCATCTTCATATTTTCGAGGGTGTGACTTCAATTCTGAACAGGCATAGTGTATTGGTGATCCATACCATGAGGGCTGTATTCAGTCTAAAATCTCGACGCTATCGATCTCTTCTGGTAGAAGCTCTTCCTTCGACACCAATCCCGATTCCAACATGGCTTCCAGCCAGCGGGAAACGTACGGCAGATCCGGATCTCCAGGTGTTTCGCACTAACGAGGGATTCGTCAAGGAGTATGGGTAGAACCTACGGTAAGTCAAGACGCGGACGTTAGAGCGGACAGTCGTGCTTACGCGAAAACACAGAAATCGGCGTGCGTTGGTTTAGTTCCAGCAAGAAAGTCTCCGGGCTCGCCACGTTGGTCTCTCTCTTCTAACAGAAGATTTATGAGCCCCAGTCTATGGACGTGAATCAGCGGCCAGTCGGTGTTCAGAGGGCGTCAACAAACTGTTTTCGAGCGCGCGCGTACTGCTCCTTCAGCCACATCCTGTCCGCATTTTGCGCCGTCAGTTCATCCAACTTGGCTCGTCCACATTTCGCAAGAAAGTGTGCACGGCTTTTCAAGTCTGTTCGATCACCACTTTCCGGGAATTGGGCATAGCTCTAGCTCACTGGGATCGGTGGCGTGCTGAGAAAGGCAACACGCATTACGACGTACGGTGTGGAGGACACAAGGTCGCAGCTCGTGCGCCATGCATTTATCGACCTGGATTAGAGTGTGACTATAAATCGCCAGACGCAAGATTGGTCTGGTCAAACTAACCCATTGTTCGATAAATCGCGCGTGAGCGCGTCCAGCGA
>QLPD01005410.1:0-23105 GCA_003314085.1 Hymenopellis raphanipes | reverse complement strand
TCGGCAAGGCATCTCGTACACAGAGTTCCGAAATGACCAGGCATGTAAATTTTTGGTGGTATACAAGGCGCTACGTCAGACTAGGTCGCATCTGGTCCATCTAGAACTGGCAATACTCGTTGGCCTCGTTCACGGTGAGCTTCTCAGGCTCATCTCCAGTGTCGTTCCCTTCAAAGGTGGTGCAGATGCTGTCGACATCGGTGGCCGTGACAGAACTATGGAAAACGCGTAAGATGCATGTTGAATGACAGGGGATTCCAACTTACTCCATGTCAATGATAGCAGTATCACCATACTATTTGAGGCGTGAGCAACCTCAAAGACTGGCGACATCCATCGAAGACTTACGTTAGAGTTTATACCAGCGAGAACGCTACCACTTTCAGCAATCACATTGGTGATTTCGACGTGCTAAGGCGGGACGATTGGCAATCGCATTATAAAGAAGAGGTAGGAACGTACTCTTTCGTACATATCATCACAGTTTCCGCAACTCCTGTACAACTTGCCGAAGTCTTGTACCTATCACGAGCGTTAGCTATGGTTGCGTTAGCTTTCATGAGACAGGGAAACATACGCAGAAGCTGTCAATGACGACTGTACCACCGCCGTTATGTTGGACTACTTTGTCGTCGGCGCCTTTTGCTCCTCCACCCTTAATATAAGAAGTACCAGACTCCTGCTTCATCGTAATAGCATCCTGGAAACTATGAGTGCCTGTCTATATGATCATGGATTAATTTAAGTACCTCACATACAGCCTCTGACGGAAGGGATTGGGAATATCAGTTACGGCGTCGTCGTTTAAGAAAAACTGCGTACCAAACCAGACTGTAGGTTGATGAGAATGATGGTCCGTACAAAACAGGTAATGAACACTCACCGTTAGTCAACGTGCATGAGCCCAAGCAATGAATGCCCTCTCCTTGGTCAGCACCCTAAAATAAGTGTCAATAGTATCTCAAGAACAGACCATCGAGTGCGTACAATGACGACGTTGGAAAGGCTAGCCCCGTCTTCCAACAAGAAGACCGCGTCGCTGTCGCCGCCCTCCGCTTGACCACCGCACTCAGTGCCGCGATCATATCTAACATTATCACCCTATGGAACTTTGAGCCTTCGCACGAGAAGGAGAACGGAAGCGTGGACGCACATCAAAAGACTCCCCTGCAGCGATAGTCATTGCCTCAGAAAGAGACGTAGATGAAGCGGGCTCGGGGAATGTGCAACTGGCTGCACGGGGCTTGGGGACTGCATTGGCCACAGCCAACAAGGACAAAACGACAGTGGATGCGAAGATCATTGTTGGGAATGTAAGGCGTAAGGAGCAAGTGATTGAATGAGGGGAGTTGAGAACGAAGGTGGATGCACAGCAGCTAACACGTCTCGGGGTTGAAAAGTAGAATGAAGGACTAGAGCAAAGCACGGTCGTTTTTATACATCTAGAGGCCGGCGCTTCTTAGGAACGTGGAATGTTCGTGCTGCATTGGATCCGGACGCCATTGGAGCAGATACAGGTGGACGAGAACTCGCGCAGTCGAACGAGTATTTGGCTTGGCAGACCCTGGAAATTCGAACGACTATTTGCAATACCGGTCGCGTGGAAACAACGTGAGCTTGAATGAACGTGGCGCAGAGGACAAACAAGCTTTCGCATCACTACGTCCTCTGAAGCACGATTAGAGAAGAATAGGAAGACTTCCAAAACAAAAGGTCGGGTAGTGTTGGCATACAAAGATAGTTTGTGTATCGAGATTGCACAGAATTTGTTCAGAACTTGGACGCGTTCAACACAATCGAACAAGGCCACGGTGTTCACAGACGAGCAATGACGAAAGCCAAGAGTATTCCGGTGAAAGCAACGATTTGGGGGTGGGTAGCCAACGTGCGACTGGCCTGGAGCTAGCTCATAACGACGACCTATAGTGTTCAAAATAGGCGGCCGCCTGCAATGCTTATTCTCCGAGTGTTCTTGTTTCCCCGAAAGTTTCTTTGCCAGAAATGCATGCACAGAACTAGGAAAAGGTCCGCATGCTTAATTCGAGTCCAGATATGTAGCCTGGAAGTACCACATCGCCAGAGACAGTCGGTGGGGACATAGCAACACTTGTGCTTGATGGAAGACGAAGACAAGGAAGCGAAGAAAAAGGTTATCACTGTGCCTGCGTTCGGCCCGGTCATGCGACCATGACGCCTGTCGCAATTTTCGTTTTTCTTTCACAAATGACCACTATCATACCGCTGCTGCACAAAACAAGGCAGTCTAGTCCTCTGGCAAAGAAAGTTTCTGTGGCAGTATGACCCGTTAGGCATTATCAGTTCTTATGACCTTTTGACCGGCGCGATAATGGTCCCACCTGACCCGTCCACGATGCTACGAGGCCCGGCGCGGAGCTCCCTGTTGCTTGATTGTAGACATCGATGGCGGCTCCTCATATCACTGTAGACGAACCTTTGCTCAAAGTAGGGTGCATCCTGGGTGAAGGTACGTCCCAAATCGACGCGACAAACGTTCCGTCGTCTAACTTGCCGTTATTGAGGTCCTCTGTACGATGCTCGGATTGGCGTATTGCATTTCGTTGATATTCCAGAGAAGAAAGTAAGCGCCCTCCCATCGATCCATCTATCTGAAGACTTATAGGAAAAAAGGTCTATCACCTAAAGACCCCGACAAACGAGCTATCAGTCGATGAATATCCAGATTCCATTACCTGTCTAGCTCTACACCCATCTGATCCTTCCATCGTACGTGTCAATTCTTGACTGCCGTATTCACCGCCTGAGGACCTGCCTTATTAGCTCGGTTGTGCGGCCAAGAATGGATTTGGTCTATTGGAAGGGTCATCCCTGAAGTATCTCGCTGAACCCATCCCCGCTGAAGACCGACCGTTCACCCGCTTCAATGACGGTGGCTGCGACAGAAACGGGAGGTTTTATGCGGGGACTGTATACTCCCAGGACCCGACGCATCCTGTTCCGGGTATGCTGTATCGCTTTGACCCCACCGATGGCAGTTGTGTTGTCGTGGACAAGGGCCCATTCACCGCAAGTACACGCGTTCACTACCAATGACTTAATTTTTAACATTCTTCCAGGATTCAAACGGATTAGGCTGGAGCCCTGATGAGACAAAATTGTGCGTACGCCATTAGCCCTCAAGTGCGTTATTAACGCTACATTATAGTTATTTTACCGACTCTGTCAACAACATCATATATGTGTATGATTATTCCTCATCGGACGGAAGTATCACGAATCGACGCGTCTTTGTGGACGCCAAGAATTTGGGTTTGAAGGGTACCTGCGACGGACTGTGCATCGACACGGAAGGAGGCATATGGGGCGCGCGATGGGAGGGATCCGCCATCGTGCGATTCACGCCCGACGGAACCATTGACCTGGTAATCGACTTTCCCAAAGTGTGGCGCGTCACCGCATGCTGCTTTGCAGGTAAATCTATCTCCGAGTTACCCAATTGAAGAATCCGCTGAGGATGCTGACAGGTCCCAACAACGATCAACTATATGTTACATCAGCGCACTGTGGCGCCAATGGGAGCGATCCTGCGTTGCAAGAACAATACCCGGATTCCGGCCATCTTTTCAAGGTGGATCTGTCCAACAAGTTCAAGGGGTTAGAGAGGCACTGTTTCAGGCACTGAGTGCAAGCCACTAGAAGTTGGTACTCTTTGAAGCTAGAGAAGAAGTCAAGGGCCTATGATCACCCATCTGTGTCAACGTGTAGAATAATGATACGATATCCGACGCGTCAAACTCGTGCCCAATAATGATGAATTAATAAGTGAAGCTTGGACGCCATGTCCCATGTGGGTATGCCAGTACGGTACGTGTAGAAATACACTCTAATTTATCTCGCCACCATCACGAAGCCCTGGTAAAAAAAGTACACTCAAGCCGTCCTGGCCAGTTGATCTTATATAATTGAAATGCACACCAAAGCCATTGTGACAATGTGCATCAACAATAATGAAGTTGACGCTGATCGTTCTGCCCCGGAGAACGTGGGCGTGGCGATGTTCGTTCCAACTGTTGCTGTCGCCAAAACCGCTGTTGGTCCGGCGACCAGTGTAACAGAGTGAGTCGCTGGCCCACTTTTCTCCACAGTGTCCGCGCCGATGTAGAATTGTCCCAACTGATTCAACCCTCCATCGTCGTTAAGAAGGTCTAGCACAACGTGTAAGGACGCCAACGAAGCTACATAATGGGAAGGTAAACTTACTGTAAAACGATCCATTTTGAGGCCTCTGCAGAAAACCCGTTATTGAGCATGAAAGAGTAATAAACAAGAAAGCCCACGTTGTAGCCAAACCAAGCGTAGCGCTCTACCCAATCCAAGGACTCCATGTAAGCCGCCGTGGTGTTCATGAACGTAAGAACATCTTTTCGTAGCGATGAGCACGGATATACAACGTCCAAAGGAGAAAGATTGGACGTACCCTGAGAATTTGAGGCCGTGTCAGCATACTCTGTAATCCAGAGCTTGAGATCGGGCCATTGCCCATGGATAGACCACAGATAGTCGTAAAAGCCTGCAGAGCCCACGCCATACCTTGCATCACACGTTAGGACATGCTATAGCACATGTATGTGTTCCACTCACCAATGCAACGGGAGAAAATCAATGGTACAATTCTTGCAAGCAGCGAAAAAGTCTGACAGCCATGGTTGCCCGGTAGGCGAGCTCGTCACCGCAGGTCCCCCAAGACGAACGCCTTTGGACTTCAACGGCTCAATATACTGCATCCACTGGTCAGCGGCATACGTCGGGTCCATGTTCGACTGTTCATCGAAATCCGGTTCATTGAAGGCCTACATAAGCTTTCCGTGAATCTATACTCTTGGACGGCGAGTAAGAAGGTGCATACCAGTAGAGTTTTGGCGCCTGTCTTCGCCATAATGCTTGCCAGATTCTCAATATTCCCGGCGCCCCATTGCATAGGAATGTATTCGACGCCGCTGTCCGCAAGGTAGTCTGGAGGGGTGATGGACCAGTCATACGTCCACGAAATGATACTTCGAGTCTGATTGATATTCAGGACGTCTGCGGGATTGTTGGCAGAAGGGAACGACACCCCGCGTTTGGGGTTCTTAGTTGCTTTCCCTGTGGAGTCTGTCGAGTTGGTGGATAAACTGGATGCGCCATCAGAGCTGGTTGAATTGCTCGATGACGCGCTGGTTGCCGACGCTGTGGCGGTGGTGGACATGGAGAAGTTCGCAGAAGTAGCAGAGGAAACATTGTCCGACGCGCTAGAGTTGGCGAAGTGTGCAGAAGCGGGCACGGCCAAGGCAAAGAAACAGAAAAGAGCGGGCGGGAGCATGGCGAACGACTGAATGGGTACCCACGTTCAGAGGCACAGTTTGGCCGCGAGACTTTAAACAGTCCATGAGTAGTTTGAGAAATCCCAGGCACTCGATTTATGGCTTCTTCAGGGCGAACTGTCGAAGACTAGGTCCCAGGCTTGTAACAGGCAAAAGAAGTCGCGACAGACCGAATGCTCAGGCATTCGGGCGCTGGAGTCCCCTAGTTTTCTGCACGTCGGCGAAGCATATCAGCCACAAGTAGAGCTTCTACTGATGGCAGAGCATAAGGAGAGCCGGGAATTCCGCAGGCCACATACATCGAGGACCGAATGGGACGCGCAAAGAATCCGCACCATTCAGTTGACAGGAAATGAACTGTGAGGTACGACGATTCGGAGAAACATGTAGACAAACTGAATCACCGTCCAATCATCGGAAACCTCACCGATTGGCAGCGAGCAAGGCGTTGACCGAGGATGGACATGATGAACGGAAGAGTGTTGTAACTCAGGGTCCAGTCAACCTATGTATACAACCATGACGCCTAATACCATGCTAATACGCGGAACGTTCGTACAGTGCGCAGAGAGCAGCAAGCTCGACATTTTCGAGGACCATCTTCTAGGCAAGTCGGCCTCGCGCTCTCTGTCGCTACCGTTCCCGACACCTTTGCAGCTGTGAACGAGTCGGGTGTCATTACGCACTTTGGGCCTGGC
The DNA here is from genome assembly GCA_003314085.1 of Hymenopellis raphanipes. NCBI lineage: Eukaryota > Fungi > Basidiomycota > Agaricomycetes > Agaricales > Physalacriaceae > Hymenopellis > Hymenopellis raphanipes. The sequence goes on along the minus strand of QLPD01005410.1, from coordinate 17,068 downwards.
CGCTCTTCCCAAGCTGCATCTCTGCTCTCAGGCCAAGGCCCGTCTGCCGTACTACAGGTCCCGGCGGGCAGCTTTGTGCTGCTGACATTCTGTGATCTCCATCTGCATGCACCCCAGTTTCTGTATCAAGGAAATGGCCTTCATCTTCCATTGATGGAATGGCTGAACGAGTACGCGTTCAAAGCGGAGGAACGCCTTGACGCAGACCCTAGCTTAGCGCAAAAGGTATACAGCCGTCTTGCTCGACGGTTGAAAGAGAACGGAACCGGCGCTGTCCTTCTCTTTGGTACCATCAAGGAACAGACCAAGTACGCCACTCTTACGGTGCTTGTCTGTCACAGACTGATTACTATTTAGTCTCATTCTTGCTGACACCATGAACGCGGCAGGCATCAGGGCTTTTGTTGGGAAACTCTCTATGGATCAAAACTCTCGTCCGACATACATCGAAGCCTCTCCCCAAGCATCAATTCTCGCCGCCCGGTCTTTCGTAGAAACTATGCATAAGACCTTTCCCCTACCTCGAACTGTAGAGCCTGTCGTAACCCCACGCTTCGTTCCAACATGCTCCGATGACCTTCTGGTCGGTCTAGGTGGTCTTGCTGCTTCTCATAACGTTCGAATCCAGAGTCACCTTGCCGAATCGCACGACCAAGTGAATGCTGTTCTCACAGAGCGCGGAGTTGATGACATCGATGTTTTCGAACGCGTTAGTTCTAACTTGTTCAACTGTCACTACTTCAAACATCTTTCGTAGAGCCAACTATTGACACCGCGAACTGTACAAGCACATTGCACATTCCTAGATCTGCCTTCTCTCTCGCGGCTGCACGAAAGTGGGACCGCGGTAGCCCACTGTCCGTTGTCTAACGCATACTTTTCTGCCAAACCGTTTCCTCTACGTGAAGCTCTGGATCAGAATGTCAAGGTCGGACTAGGAACGGACGTAGCGGGCGGATACAGCTTGGATATTATGAACGCTATGAGGCAGGCCGTCATGGTATCGAGAATGCGGCAAGGTAACAACATCTTGGACGCGAAGTACGACAAGTCTGTTGCCATTGATTGGATCGAGTCTTTGCACCTTGCTACCCGTGGAGGTGCGAGAGCTCTTGGACTTCCAATTGGAATATTTGAGGTTGGTGCACCATTCGATGCACAGCAGGGTAAGTCGTTACGTTTTATTGAATGCTGAATGCAATTCACTGGCGTCTTAGTCTGTCTTTGGGATCCTGCGACCGAAGAGGGTGTAGGAGCTCTCGATTTCTTCGATCCAGAGGATAGAAGGATTACTCCCACGTCGCTTGAAAAATGGTGGTGTTTGGGTGATAATAGGAATCGCACTGGCATGTGGGTCCAAGGACTGAAGCTTAACCCATTCACTTAGCCAACCTTACAAATGAGCTCTTGGAATTCGATACACGGATCGGTAATTTGCATGTATACTACAATCTTCAGATGTCCACGGCCAGATCCCAATACTTGAGCTTCAACTGTTCGCCCTCAGTCACATTCGCATCAGCGGGCCTTGCGGCGTACGGCCCAACAGCAATAGACCAGCCTGCCTCATCAGCAAAGAACCATGGCACTTCTCTCAGAGGGATCCTCTCAACCTCGTTGCCTTTTTCATCCAAGATGAGACGATATACCCAAAGGCTCACCCCCAACTCGTCGCTTTCTCTCCTCGCCTGCACCGTATATTCCGTTTCGTTCCCTGCTGTCGGCACGATGCTCCAATCTGCCCAATTATCGCAACCGACGGTGCTCATGAACGGTTTGTCGTTGTAAAACTCGATGCCCGTTTTGAGCCATTTGTCTTTGGCGTCAGGTTTGGTAAGGTGTAGAAGAAGACCGCCTTGGTCGTAGCGGTACTCCCACGGCGCGATGAAGGACACTTGGGCGCTTTTGAAGGATGACAAAGCGCCAGAGGCCTGGGTGACCGAAGGTGCATTGAACACGTCGGTTGAGGGAGGCTTACGCCAGATATCGGTGGATGGCGGTGCTGAAATGAATTTGCTATGCAATGCTGCCCTACAGCTTACTGAGCGTCAACATGATCATGAGGAATGCATGAACTTACATGGGAGTAAGAGGCAACCAGTGGTACGGCTTGTGCCAAGCACCCAAGTCCTTCTTCTGCATGGTCACGATGTCGTCTGTCGGCTTGAATACACCGTCGCATTGGTCGAGAGCGTCAAGAACATTTCTTCAAGTCACCAAATGACTGGAAGGAGGATGTGAGTGCCCCCAAAAGGAAATGCCGACGGCAGAAACGCCTACGTAATACACGTCACACGTGCCAGGTAGCTTGTTCGCCACTTTCCTCCTGCCAGGCTGCACTGCGAGCTACATCTCGGCGTCTGCAAGCTTTGACGATTCTCGGAAACCTCCGCCTTTTGACCTTTTGAGCCCTCGAATGTCCAGAAAAATCGCGGGCCTCCCAACCCAAGAACAACTTTTCCCTCAAAATAGGCTTTCAATGGTCCGGCTAGAGGGGGCTTCTAGGACCATCGAAAGGGTAGTGGCGAGGCTCTCCACCCCACCTTCACAGTGGCGCAACTGCGTCATGGCGTCAGGCGCCTTCGTTCTATTGCTATCCTCGTCCGGACGCGAACTGGAAGCTGCATGGGTGGATTACGAGAATTTAAACGCTAACCTTGATCCGCATCTACATCTTCAGTGACTCTTCACGTTCTTCTCACATTTACTCGTCTTCCGCGAACTGGAGTATCAATATAATGTGGAGGGCGTGTCGAACATCTGGTAGCTGTCGGTCATTCATTCGCGTTGTTTTTGCGGCTCAGTTCTCTCGGGAAAGAACGGCCGTCTGCTTCTGAGAGCCTCGTTGGCTGGTCCGCATAGTGTCTCCTTACATTTTGCGTACGTCAAGGAGCATTCTATCATTGTGGATCCAAGGGACTAGGGCACATCTATCCGCTGTAAATCGTATTCGAGAACTGTTGGTCCGAACTTGCTCCTTCCGATAGCCCCACTCAATGCGCCGCCAAAGTGGCTCCGTTCCAACTCGCTTCAACTAGCAAGTTGTTCTAGCCCTGGTGGAGGCGGGATAAGGAGCACCAGACTAGTGTTCCGGGAATGAAATGCACCGCACTGCAGTCGGCGATTTGCTTAGAGCCAGGTCGGTCAAATGTTGAATGAATATTCAGCGGTTGAAGAGCAAACGTCATGCAAGTAAGTACATAAATCCGCCAACAATTCCACCGCCACAGGCTAAGCTAATCGATCGCAGAACTAACTACTTGCGTCAACGGCTTGAACGCGGCTCTTCACTCAAGCTCACAGTCGAGGCCATCCAAATGATTGTCCTTCACTTTCGATTGTCGTCGCAATCGTACACGATGATTTTGTGTCTCTCGATTTACCAAGATCAAGTTCGAAGCCCAGCGGATAAGCGGGTGACGATAACGGGGCACAGTCAAAAAGGCAAGCGTCCAACCCAAGAAGCTGATGGCGGTCCACCTGAGTAGGGCACGAGTCGCTCAGAAGCACACTTTATTGGCCGGGATGTAGCTCAAACTCGGTCAAGGGATGCGTCCACGACAAACATACTACAACCGGGCCTTGGCTTCATCCTTACTGATAGGCAACCCGGGGGGCGCATTACCTGGGCTCATTGCTATAAAGACGACGACTCTCGTCGTTGTTTTTCCCATCATTCAACGACTCGATTTCTCTTACGATCTTTCAGCCCTCGTATTTCTCTTCTCGTCATGAACTTCTTCGCTACCATTTTCGTGACCCTTTTCCTACTCATTAACGTCGCTATGTCTGCACCTGTGGAGATGCGTGATGTCTTCGTCCCACCTATCCTATGCCCCAACTCGTCTACGGTGTGGAAGGCCGGAAGTACACATTCTGTGACGTGGTAGGCGGTCTCGTAATTCCCTTGCCGAGCTGCAAGTCTCATCGCATAACAGGGATGCTTCCCACCCTCCGAAAAGTATCACCAACAAGCAGGGTGTCATTATGCTGGTAACCCCCGACAACAAACTGCAATATCGTATGTTTGGCGCATCTCTTTGTCTCCTCAAAACTAAACTATGTCCTCCAGAGAATCCTTTAGCCAAAGGCTTTGACATTCTGAGCGGCAAGCATGATATCCAACTGCCTCCCAACTTGGTCGCTGGAAATTACAGCATTGTTTGTGAGTACAACTCTGTCTTGTCGGTTTCGTCATGCTAAGTAAGACTCAGTGTTTGGAGACTCGGGGAATCGAAGCCCACAATTCACCATCGTGGTGTGATTGTATGCATCGAAGCATTTGTTACGACTTGACGACTTCAAAATTACGACTTCTTGCCTCAACGCACGGACATCATCAGTATCTTACGGACATCTTCCTTTTACATTGTGGTCTTCGGTGCTTTGTACCTATAATCGTTCTGATACTCTTACTCTTCCTCATAATACTTTACGCTAGTACTCATATCTAGTCTCCCTTTGCAGTCGAACAAAATGGAAATACCTCCTCACGTGGGCGTGTTTGCACGACAACCAATTGAACCATTGTGAAATTCTCACGGCGTCTCTTATCAGAAGCTAGGTAAAATGTGCTCCCGCAGGCGGACCTGTCACTTTTGTACCAGGTGATGCGGTTTGCCGACTCTTGTCAGTGTCACCCGAGGTGGTTGACTTTCACTCTCCAAGTCGCCGCTGCCGTCCATGATGTATGCCTCCTGGTTCGCCCTGCTGGCTCTTGCAGCAGTACATGCAGTGCCTTTGGCTCCTCGGGATGTCTATAACCCTCCTATCACCAGTCCTAATGCTGATACGGCATGGACTGTCGGTTCCATCGAAACAGTGACATGGTGCGTCGCAATGATCCTCACAGTGGCGCGCCTACTGAATGTTTGAGGCTGTAGGGACACGACAAACTTGCCGCCCGATTCTCAGCTCACGAATCCGAACGGCAAGGTTGTCCTGGGCTATCTGGCGAACAACAACGAGAATCTCATGCTTGGTGAGGCTCTGTCTCTCTCTGTCATTCATTACCGACTAATGCCGACCCTCCAAAAGCCAACCCCTTGGCGCAGGACTTCAAACTGAGTGACGGGCAGGTTAATATAACCGTTCCGTCAGTGGAGTCTCGTAGTGACTATATCATCGTCCGTGAGTTGCGCCCACCCTGTTAAGCGCTACAACGTGTATGTTGATTCTAAAAGTTTTTGGTGACTCCGGCAATGCTAGCCCCGAATTTACCATACACGGGCTAGCCGTCGCTTCTCAATCCGACCAGCTCAGCGGTAGCAGCTCTTCGACGAGCCTCATTACCACCCCGATTCCCATTACCGGGACGATCATCACAGGTGGTTCATCTGTCGCTTCTAGTACCGCCAGCGAGTCCGCCGAGTCGGTTCCTGCAACGAGTAGCACGCAAACTCCGTCGAGTACTCCCCCATCATCGAGTACCACCCTGTCAGTCTCGGCGACAGCGGCGGCTGCCAGTCAAACTGCCAACGGCGGCTTTCGCACTCGTGCCCCGAGTTTGTTATTGCCGTCGATCTGCTTACTTCTTGGTTTTTTGCTGACGATTGAGGTTTGATCATGAAAGCGTACTTACATCTCCTATAACGAACAATCTACTCAATGTACATTAACGATTGCTCACGTCAATTCATACTATCTTCATCTTGTTCATCTCTCAAGAGGGTATCTGATTGTTGAAGCGCCACACAGAGGCGACGAAATAAATAACTACGGTATCGCATCGTTAATCCTATAAGCTCCAGAGCCTTCCTTCCGTATCATAAATATCGTGAAATGAATAATGATGCCCGTTGATGATACACGTTATATTTCCCTTTCCTCTATATGCGATCCCCAAAGAAGCACGAGATGCCGCGCACAGCAATGCATCACGGTCCCTTGTAACCCTTGTTCATGAAGTGCCAGTCGACGGTAATCTGCCCCACATCTTGGGAGGAGATTGCGTTGAAAGCAGCAGGGGACATGTCTGACGCAATGATTAGGCGAGGTGTAGTCGATGTAGCTTTGGACTTACCAATATCGTCGTAGCCGCAACTCTCGCAACTGTCGACCGTTTTTGCCATGACAGACCGACCATTGGCCTTGTTGACAATCTGCATCCACTGCGGTCGCAAAGCATAAGGATAAAGGCAAAGATCAGAAAATGTCACCGACCTGGCCACAGTTTTGGGCGTCCCCGTCGTCATAACGCGATTTTGCTATCGCCACGATCTTGTCGCTATCGTTGTTGGTCCAGCCACAGTTTCCAAGCCCCGTATAGTACCAAGTGCCCTTGAAGATTTCAGAACGCCTGAAGAAAAAAGAGGATGGCTTCACATACCCGACCCTCATGTGTAACTCTCTTTTCTATGTCGGCGATGTCTGCTATCGGAGCAGCATCGACCACAGACAAGAAAAAGAAGAGGGTAACGATAGCGATGACGAGGCGAGACATGATGGTAGAATGCATAGTGGTATGAGAGCGTGGTCAACGAAGATCGTAAGAGGAGAGACGCGAGGCGAAGACGAGAATGAGAGGTGACTCGACGATGACATTTGGTAGGACATGCAAGAGGTTTATATACCAGAGCGAAGTACGTTATACTTCATAATCGCGTGCAGACCGGTCACCCGAAGTCGGTCGGGGAAAATCTTATTTGAACCCCAGTTTCAGCGCAAGGTGTACATCCGGCATAGCTGGCATGAGAGGGCCGTAAACATAAGAAGGTTAGTCACGGTCGCAAGGAGGGGGAGGTGACTAACTCCCAGGCGTGTCGCGATGGAGCTTCCGGTAAATCCATCCATCAAAAAGAGTGCGGCGCGGCCAAGGAAGACAAAATGGACAAAGGCTCGCCACAGCGTCTTCGGACCGCGGAGATTGTCTTTCGGACACACACTGTCGACCATGATCATGAACTCCACTAGTCCTAGATCATGGCTTGGCTAGATGGGAGAGGTCCTCATGATGCGGGATGCCGGTACATTGGATCTCATATCTCGTATAGCCAAGCACGTTTTCCGCAAGATCAACGGCGGTCTACTCGCCATGCTTCATTCCGCTTGAGGGGAGCAGTCCAAGTTGGAAATCGAACGTTACGTTTTCGATAATCTGCTATCTAATCAAGGCAGATGCCGGCCGCCACCTTTTCGTCCGTCCCAAGTTCGAAGGAGGAGCTTTCATCTGGCACTACATCTGGTGATCTCAGGTGCTGCATCTATAATCTCTTGCGCAGCTGCAGGCTTCTGTACTGCGTGTATGCCCAATTGATTGAGGAGCACAACGGATGGCAGCGGCTCTAGAAATTTCGGCCTAAGGAAGATAGGACAGAGCCTTCGTGTGTCTTCCTCGAACCCTTGTGAATCGGAACGGTCCTTAATCGATGCTGCTGCTGCCCGCTCGCGTCGTTCTTCCATTCGCAAGGTAAATTTCTCCGTGATCGTACGTACTAAGGACTTAAGTGCGCTCCTAGTCGTGGTTGTCGGTGAAATATTAGAGGCCCGTTGATGCGATCCTCAGAAGCTCGCTTCGTCTATGCCTGAAGATATTAAATGTGTTGTCACTGCCATGAATCGAATGTGCGACATGGGAAGATTTTCCACACTTACTATGTACATTCGACTACCTCGGATTGTAAGGTTATTTAGACGCACACGCCGACCCAAGAAGGCTGAGAGTCTCTGGTCAGTTGCAGACAGGCGGGATTAGAACGTTGCTTTCTGCATTCTGCCCGACACACCGAAGCCGTGAACCTGGCCCAACGGATGCTTACAGTCCATACGTATGTTAATCTTTGTACGACATTCCGCTCGTCTTGGCATAGTGCTATGTGTGTGTCTAACGGGCGTGGAAGTTTAGTACAAGTTCAAGTCTGAAAGGAGTAACAGTGTACAGCCACAACCGCGCATGACATCAGCTTCATTCTATTGCAACCACCACTTTGTCTGTATCGGAGGATCCTTTTCTACTGTTTACTGTCCGTTTTCGCTGGCGAAGTAGCAATTATGGAGTCATCCAGTCAGAGCTACGGCAGTGCGCTTCCTGTTCGTTCGATTTGCGGGTTTTCCAGGGTAACCCGACCCACGGACTTTTCTAATCAAACATCTGACAGGATCAAGTTGAAAGAATAGCAACACTCTTCGACTCCCATCTTGAGCTGATCAGTGATGTAGGTTCGATGACTACGGACTACCGCCACATTTGACGCGCGTGTGTGAAAACTAGGTACGGGATTTGTACAGAGATCGGGTAGCTCTAGAGCGCGAATATGCTGCCAAGCTCCAGACCTTGACAAAGAAGGCAGCAGAGAAGAAAGCCAGAATGGAGGCCTCATTCATCGTCGGCGACGAGCCAACAAAGGCTTGGAACGAATCCACCTTGAAACAGAAGTACGCTCTAACCAAACGATGCCTAGTCTTGCCCTGATTTCCACTTTATTTAGCACGCTCAACAAGGCTTATGACCAAATTATTGAATCGATGTGCAATACTGCCGACGATCATCTTAACGTCGCTGATGCCCTATCTTCTCAAGTAGTCGACGTTTTGAAGGTCGTCGCGCGAACCAACGACGAAACTAAGAAGAAGGTTCGACTGGCCGATGTGCGAATACATTGTCTCGTCCTGACGACGCGCCCTTCAGGAAATTCAGTTTTTTCAGAAACTAGTTGCTGACAGGGATCGTACCTACGCCGACCGTCTGAAGGTCAGAACTTCTCTTCTGCGATGTATACGATTCTACACACAATCTGACTCCCGAGGCAGGCGAAGCAAAAGGTAGGAGTAATCTAATTGCCGAGGACGCCCTAATGACCGTAATCGATGCCAGTACGACGAGGAATGCGGAGATGTAGACCTCCATCGCCAGAAGCAGGTTTGTCATCTCATTCAGTATGCACCCAAAATCACCTGATAGCGTCTTCTAGGGCCGTGCTCACGACGACAAACACGCGGAACGCATTGCGCGACAGGCTGATCAACAGAGAAACGACATGCTAAATTGCAAGAAGTCCGCGGCGTTCTATTGTTTAGAATCAACGCTTACATCTTCCTCAGCACATATATCATATCCATTGCCATCTCGAACAAGATCAAAGACAAGTTCTACAATCAAGATCTGCCAGAACTTGAGGACGTACGTTGAATCTCCTGTTCATTAGACTGGGATTAACTTCGAAATGTAGCAACTGCGTATGTGATTCCTGCGGCCGCTGTCATGTCCGGATACTCAGACGCCGTGGATTTACGCAGAAATCCTACAAGCGAAACTTCTAGGGCGTTTTACAAAAATCTTGCAGCATGCTCAAGTTTTACAGACTAACCACCTTGACGTCCTGAAGGGCCGCTTAGTCTCCATAGAGAGTGCGCTCTCAGAAATAAATGTTGCTGGGGATCAAGGTCTTTTCATCGATTACAACATCCGACCGTTTACTGCTCCGAATGACTGGAAATTCGAGCCTTGTGCCACATTCTACGATACGGTAAGTGCTTTCCTGGAAGTCACTCCATCCTATTCAGCAGGCGTGGTATATAGGATGAACTTAACGTTGATCCGGCACCAAAAGTCTTCCTCCAGAACAAACTTACAAGAGGCAGAATGAAGCTGCAAGAGCTTGGTCCTCTGATGGAGACCAAGCGTACATGGTTTTGTTGTTTTATGTTCTCATTCTTACGATAAATCCAGGAAGAGACGTGGAAAAGTTTTCCAAACTTGCTGAAGCCTATGAAACAGAGCACTCATTGGGAAATATTGATGAGATATCTGACGTACGCCATTTCCCTGAACGCATTGGCACGTCGTTAATAAAAACAATAGAGTTATATGGAAGGTCGACATCAGTTGGCACACTTTGGCTCTTCGGAGTGCATATTGGAGGCCGAGATTGACGTTATAGAGTCTGCCATTGGAGGCGAGTCTTCTGTACTTCTCATCGTCAACCTGCTAACGTCTATCAGACGACGTTGGTGCCCAGACACCCCACACGTTCAAGAGTTCTTCCTTCTCCATCCCCACGACGTGTGGTTATTGCAAGGTCAGCTACACGAGTGCCTTAATTCAGCTAATTAAGCCTTTAGGTTTAGGCCTCGATCTGGGGACTTAGTAAACAAGGCAAAACGTGCAAAGCTTGTGGGCTCTGCGTTCACTCAAAGTGTGAACTGAAGGTGATACACGTTGGCCTCCATGATAACTCCAAGTGAATGCCGCACTAGGTTCCTGCTGACTGCCAACATGGAACTGTATCTCGGGCGTCATCGGTACTCTCAAGAAAATCGCCGAGCTCGCCATCAACCTTATGTCGGTGCATCGTCTTCTCCTTTGCGCAACTTTGCTCATCGAGTCCCCAGCTCCAAGGACAACCCAAGCACCCACTGCGTCATCGTTCGTACACTCGACACATGAAGAAGATGTTAGATACCCCACCGCCCGAGTCGTCTTTGACTTTGCTGCTTCTTCGGAGTTCGAGCTCACCGTGAAGGGTGTGTCGTGAAGGCTCGTTACTGATGGTATATCAACTTACCTATATCTAGACGGAGAGGTCGTAAATGTGATGGAGCCTGATGATGGGTCCGGTTGGGTGAAAGTCGCGAATACTCGTGGAAATGACGGCTTGGTGCCAGCGAGCTATCTGGAATACGATGAAGCGGGAGCAGGAAATGTCACGCCGACTGCGTCGTCCTTCTCGTCTCAAGGTTCTGGCGAGTTTGGTGCGTTCTGAATTGTGCCACCTTTCCGCTTGTTAAATGCTGGGCACAGTGAGAGCGATTTACCAATATGTGGCACGGGGATCAGACGAGATCAGCCTCAAGGACGGGGAGATGATCGAACTGTCGAGTGGGCCAACCGGTGGACGACATTACGGTGATGGATGGTGGGAGGGTAAGTCCTGGACCTCATGTTCAAGTTGAGCCCGTGATTTTGTTAACCTTAAATGTCAGGGTTCAATTCCGCCCGCCAGAGGGGTATATTCCCAAGCAACTATGTATGTATCATGATATACCACCACGTCAGTCTTTTTTCTAACGTACATTGAAAACACAGGTAGAGCCGGCTTGAACGCGTGAAATAGGGAGCGTTTGATTCAATGAACGCTTATCAAAATAGGTCGATCTCCCCGTTAGTTTGTGTCATGCTTCAATGGTTTTCCTGAACCAGGATCGCGAAAGTCCGACAAGCGTGTCCTGTCAGTTAATTGTGTCGACACTGACGAGGGTTGGTTACGGACATTCGTGACAGCGGTGGCATTTAGCCGTCGCTTTCAGTTCAGTGTCATCTGCGAGTCCTTGCCATTTAGGCGTCCCATTCGGGCCGCCGGACTCTCGCGAAACCTGTCACTTTACGTGGCGCGCGCTCGTTGTAAGTATGTTGTACGGAGCGCCAACTGGTCGGAACAGGCTAAGCCAGTGAATTGATCTGGGGTAACCTCCCTGTTTGACATCTCTGCCCTATGGCGCTCCGGGGATACTAGGACCTAGGCATCGAAATAGCCCGCTTTCCATCTCCCAACCATGCATTGCGGCTTCGGGAAGTCGAATCAGGCTATATTAACAAGAAGCCAAGGCAGGCCGTGCCGTGATTCCACACATGTCAGAGAACATACAGAGGATGACTTTGGACAGTTCTACATTGGTTTTGGCAGCGAGAGAAAAAGATCGCGAAGTACTGATTAACACAATTGTGTACTATAAAGATGATAGAACGATGGGATCGCCCTTCCATTCTCCAAACGGTTAAATGAACGCTCAACGGGTCTTGAACCGTTGCTCTCAATTCAGCGACAGTACTATGAAAACGGTTGCAATGGAAGCCTGGATTTCATGTCAGAAAAACCGTGACCCTTGGGATCGGTGGGCGTGCTTGCCTGCATCGATTCCATAATATTTCTCTTCGCCACGAAGAGCACGGAACAGGGCACTCAGCATCGTGCGCGCGCGGGGCATGCCGAGAGAGCTGCGGTGCGTATAAAAGAAAACATGACCGGAGGCTAGACAAGGATTTATTTCTCTCTCTCTCTCTCTCTGTGATCACGCCGTCCGTTTTAATGAGCTCTTTCGCGGAGACATCGTCGGCCGCAATCTCATCGCTAAGTGTGGTTAACTGGGAGCTGAGAGGATAAATCAGAGTACCATTGCCATACTTCTGCGATGGATGACTGCGTCGACTATCTCGACTGACGAGAGGCAATTTCGGCGGGCCGTGGCGAACTTGGTGTCGTGGCACGTGGTCTGGTGGTGGCTCTATAAAAGGCAAGGTTCTTCGTGCCTGCAACCTCAGCCGCCATGTCGATTTTTCGTCTTGAGCTTTCCATATCTTTGCTTTATATCTTCGTTACTGGACTCGCTTTTTATCTGTCCGCCTTTTCCTAGTCTGGGACTTCGATGAAACCCTGGCTCAGGTTCTTCTGTGACGCGTTCTTCTTCTACTCGCGACGATCTCTTGGTTCATTCGTCAGTCATGATGTCATGCTCTTCGCAGAATCGCGGACAACTGGGCGCCTGTTATAAACTGCAGTTTGTTACCAGTTCTTCATGCTGTCCCGCCCCCTCTTGTCCTGCTATAAAGTCGCCCGCGCACGTCCTGCTACTCTGAGTATTCTCAGAACCATGGCTACGAAGCACAAAACTTTGACCGCTGCTATCAAAGAGGATCACGAGGAGGTATGTAGCGCCTTTGTCTTTTGGTCGTCGCCTTCTTTCAGTTACTCAATTCGCGTGAGATGTACGAATACTACGATAATTATATCAAGGCGAACGGCAATTCCGACGAGATGGGTCGTTGGGCGCGGCAATTGACTTGGGAGATTGCCCGCCATGCAGTCGGAGAAGAGATTGTCGTGTATCCACTGATGGAGAAGTACATGGGCGATAAGGGCGTGGCGCTTGCAGACGGCGACCGAGCTGAACATCAAGTGCGCCTTGCACCGTTCGGTTATCCCTGGCTGACCCATGTGCATTGCAGGAAGTCAAAGTCATGCTCAACGAGCTCGAATCTATCCAGCCTGGATCCCCCGATCACCAGGACAAGCTGAAGAAAGTAATGGATCATCTCCGCAAGCACAACGAGAGTGAGGAGCAGAAGGATCTTCCAGCGCTAGAGCCTTTACTTGGCCACGAGGATAGTATCAGTGCGGCGAGTTCTTTTACGAGGACTAAAAAGTTTGTTCCTACGCGGTGAGTGCTTCCCATTCCCATTCAAGCTGCAACCCCTCAACTTTTGTAGCGCTCACCCATCTGCCCCGAACAAGCCTCCCTACGAGACCCTCGTCGGTTTTATGACGATGCCCATTGACAAGCTCAAAGACATGTTTTCCGCGTTTCCAACTGAAGAGATGAAAGAGAATGCCAAGTAATTAATATAACATTTTTTCCAGCTGTGTGATATTAGTGTACCAACATTGTTCGTCCGGATGTGTGAAAGGATAGAATGGAACTGAAAATAAACATAAAGAGATACATATACTCTGTACACAAAGCGATAACAACCAAAGAAAGCACGAGAAACGAAAACCGCGTCAACGACCTCCACTCACTAGCGCAGTTCGCATATACGGACCGTTTGGTGCTAAAGGTCCATATGCACCATTTGGTAACGGCGTGGGTATCGGCATGGGTATACCCATTGCAACGCCGGGGTTCTGTGCGATGGCGGCTATCTGACCTGGGGTCTGTGCATGAGACTGGGGAATACCCCGATCCTCCCGCTCTGCAATGGTAGCGCCTCCTCTGCCTGGATCAAGCCCATTCGTAACAGGGAAAGTCTGACCGAAGCCATAAAGCTTTCCAGAATACTCTGTGTCGTTGATGGAATCCTCAAAGTAGAGCTCGCGCATCTTGAAAAACGTCGACGCGGTGAGGAGGGAATCGGAGCCTGCTGTATGCGAGTTTCCGATTCGTAATACCTAGAGAAATGTTTAGTAAAGACACATATAAAAGGTGGGAGCAAACACACTCCAAGATCATCAGCCACGTCTTGTAGACCGCCCTTGAGAACCTTTGAAGCGCGCATCATAAATTTTATGTCGTAAACTGTTGGGAACCATATGTGTAGGAGCTCAAAGAACTCTTCCTCCGAGCGCGGTAGGGACTCGGCTGTTAAAAGTTTTACGAAATAGCCGAAATCATAGCCGCTGTGTTCATAGTCTTAGTCTGTTAGACCGTTCCAAAGGGGAGGGGAACAGGGCAACGCGCTGCGAATATGCTTACCTGTGAAACGACACCCATTTCGTCTCCGGCGCTAGCACCATCCCCGATGTTATCATCACTTCTGCAAAATCCTGCGGCATTATACCCATTTCCTCGTGCCGCTGAAAGTCGAGCCCTGACTTTTGCAAGAGCTCTATTGAATCGGGGGCGTACATGTCGTCGCTAGCAGTAGCACTGAATCAGTAAAGGGAAGAGACGCGTGGATCGGGGGTAGTGACGCACTTTATGCTGAATCGAAAGTTGAACTGCCACGTCGAGCCCTCGGGCGGGAAGTTGCCATCCTCGTCCGCGAACGTGATGCCGACCTGTATGATCTTGAGCAGGTCGACGTTGCAGCGCATGGTCTGATAGTGATAGTCCGACGACGTCTTGAAGCTGCCTATCGGGCGGGCGACGACGCCGGGGAATTCGGTGTCCTGTAATCATTTGAGCTCAACAGCCTACGGTGGCTCAAAGAGCGGAAATGACCATTGCAATATACGGATATTTCTCGACAACGTCTCGAATCGTCTGTAGTTCGCTGTCCAGATTCGGTGCCCACACGTCCCGTATTCGGGCCATTGTGGTTGGGAATGTCACTTAACGCAATGATGGTGGGAGGAGGAAGGTGGCGTATTCACTCTGGTGATGTAAGCTGCACCGCCACCGCTTTCCCAGTCAAAAAGATGAAAATCTCTAATATTCAGTAGGCAACAAGGTCCAATTACGCCAATATATGTACGCTAAAGCTATAACTTATCACAGCAAAATAACAGCAACCTCAACAGCTAAATGCACTCATGTTACCAAAAATCGCTCCCAAGATACAACCACTTTAGAACCAGGCCATATAACTCGTCTCTGTCAAGTCCACCGTAATCGCCCCATGGTCAAAATTCACAGTCTCGTGCTTGCCCACCCGAGGGTCCATCGGTGAGAAGGGTAGCGGAACTGTCGGCGCTGCAGCCTGGAAAGCATGTCGATCCTCTGGCCCAATCCCCGCGCTCGTAAACTCGTACACCCCAGGTAACCACATCGCCGCCTCGTTCGACACCGCCGTCTGCAGATGCGACACATACACCCGCGACGATGCCTCTGAAATCGTCGGCGTCGACATGATCTGCTCCGCGTACTGACAGATGGACGAATGCGCTCCAACAAACGACGGCGGAAGTCCCGTTTCAGCCTGACTCGATCCGACGCCGCCCATTAAGCTGTCACTGCCGTTTTCCAACTGCGAATTCTTTCGCACTTGCATATGAAGATTGCGGGACTTGTCAGCCACCTTCACTAACAGAGGCTAAACAAAGCAAAGCTCCGACTCAATATGGGGGAAGCACGTCAACGTTGATAGACTCACCAGAGCCTTCCCGCAGAATGGCAGAATGGATGCCACCCGATTGAATAGCGTTCGGACGCGATCAAGGTCCTTGAGCGCGTACGTTGCTAGGGGGCTGGCAGGTGCGCGAGAGACGAACAGAGACAAGGTGATCTGTCAACAACGAGAGCATAAGGGTCGAACAATAGACCTTCTCGGAGACATGCTTACCGCGGCAGAGAATGCATTGAACCAAAAACACAAGAAGCGACCACTTAACTGCGGCTCCTTCTCGAACAACGCTTCGACAGTCGAGATGAGCGCTGAAGCGCCGAGGTAAGTAGCTACGACCGAGGGGGCGTATTTGTGGTGAAACCTGAAAGGATCCCGGCTGTTGTTCATCGCGTCTGTAAAGTAGCGACGGTGAAGCTGGAGCAGGGCAATCTCTCGACTTGTGGATACAAATCCACGCTGCATCGTAAGCAGACGGGTTGAGACGCTCGACTGAATGTGTTCGTCCAAGAGCGGTGGGATATCGTATGCTCTAACTTTGTTGTCCAGTTCAATCATCTGGCTGTAATCCGGAGGAGAAACCGCTATCATGGCTTCCAATATGGGAGTTAAGCAGTCGACAAAGAACCCATTTTTCCATTGGTGATCTGACGAATTGTTCGTTGTAAGCTCTCAAACTGGAATCATGCGGGAAGCTCACATAGAATCTCTTCTCTTGATATGCTCATTCCTTGCGCGTGGTAATCCGGGCGTTTACAGTCGACATGAGCCAAGGAGATCGAGGGAGGGCGCCCGAGGGACAAACTCTGTACGCCATCCGCATAAGTCAATGTCGGAGGAAATTTGAAGGAATGATGTACTCACCAACCGGCAATCTAGATTCATCATTTCCCAGAAGATAAGCCGGCGTCTGTCATCCTCCTCCGGGATCACTTTCATTTTGCTGCCATCCCGATCTAAGAGGGCATCGAATCGCAGACTACGATAAACAGCTAGAAATACGCACGTAGACCAAGCTGACAGGATGGCATCAATTCAAACGCATGATTCTCCATAGGGAAAAGAAGGATGGGCTTACCCCTTGCGCCAACTTTGTTATGAAGCCCAGTAAATTCCACGCATATCCCACGGCCTTCTTGTTGTCGGAGAATACCAAGTGGTACCAAACCATAAAAAACTGAAGACAACCGGTCAAGAGCGGGCATGACGTACAAGAGACAAAATTTTACCAAAGCGTGCAGCTCGTCAAAATCGGGCTCCTCCATTAAAGGTATCTCACAGATGGCTGCGCGCGCGAGATGGTGGTACGCTTCGCCATGCAAGACATTTTGGCCTATGGGGTGAGTCAAATCGACATGCGAGCCGATGGATAATATCATCAAGAGTAGAGCAAGTCTCCGAGGACCAACGTCCTCGATGGGCAGCGAGTAACAGTGGAAGAGAAGATTTCTCAGAAACACATCAGAGGCATTAAGGTTGTACCTACCGAGTATTATGTCAGTCAGAGTCAAGCTTCATTCAAAGACCGCTTACTGCCAGAGGGCATTGTGGCATGCCTGTTCACAGAGCTCCTGA
>QLPD01005404.1:0-11061 GCA_003314085.1 Hymenopellis raphanipes | reverse complement strand
GATGACAAGAAGATGTCCGTTATTAATGCAGTGAGTGAGTGTACGTATGTATGCTGGTGACCAATTGTCCAGGAAAGTTAATACCAATTCACCAGGACTGATACCACTTTTTAAAAGGTTCATGCGAGCTAACATTGACCTAGGAACGAGTTCTTTGGGATAGTCTGCTTGTAGTCATCAACCCAAGTCGTGAGGTTGGCGTTCATATACGCGTCGATGTACCTACAAAGAGAGGTCAGCAGAAGAAAGGAGAGAACAGGTCCACGAACGTCGCAATGTACGCTTTCGTGGGAAATTCCGGAGGATCGCATCCTATGTTTATAGCGTCTTCTGGTTGGTATACACGGATATAGTCTATGCTCATGTGAACCGGGAAGCCGAGATGTTCGAGATCGACTGGACCAAAATTTGTCGACATTCCAAGATTCGCCAAAATGTACTGAGAGCGCAGGTTAGAAGAGAGAAGGAAGCGAGTCTTAGCATACCATTGGTTCCTGGGGTATCGCTCTTGCCGAAATCTTGACTCTGTCGTCCGCCCCAACACCATTGCCTTTGATAGACCAGGCAATTTTATTATCGGAAATCCATGTTATGTACTGAAGAGGGTCGTCAGTTTCTCCACAACCAGTCAAGGTGGAAAGGCTTACACCCTCGTCGTAGCCAGGGCGGTACTACGACGTACAAAAATGGTGAAATAAGGAATAAAGTAGAAAATTTGAAGGGGTGTACCTCAAAGCCATATATCGACGCGCAACCACCGGTCTTCTCATAACATTGTGTATTCGTGTTCGTTACGACTGACGTCGCTTGCTGAGTAACGCTTCCCGTGAACGTATTGAGCTGGGAAATAGCGGGATCTGCCACGAAGAAATTCGCGGAAGAGTTGTCCCAATCGTAGGCGTAATTGAAAGGCTATAAAATATGTCGATTGAGCTCGTTGTGCGGTAAGAGAACGCGCTAGTTTCACATACCGCGAACTGTCCGGATTGTGACACTTGCGCAATCAACGTGTGTTCATTAATCTATGGATTCGTCCATCAGATGAAACTGTGACGTTTCGAATGGAAAAATAAATGACTGACCTGAGCCTCGAAGATGTCAATTTCTGGGGCAGAGCGGCCGACGTAGGTGTCATCGGAATGTTTTGGGCCAGGATGACTTTCACCAGGGCACGTACACCTGGAAAGCCGCTGACCGGGAAGATACGACAGGGCACCTCCTTTGCCTTCATCGCCATCAATTGTAGCGAGGTGTGGTTCACCTTTTAGGGTCTGATTCGGAGCTGTCCCAACATCGCATGCATCTAGGGACCGGGCATCAGCAGGAGTTCCACCGGAGCATAGCACATACCATATGAATATGGCCACATTCCGTCTAGTGATGCGCCATATCCAGCGCGCCCCAGGTTTCCCATTGTCCATACAGCTGGCCACAACCCAAGCACATTATCTGCACCGGGTAAAATGACGTTGGTTTCGATATAACCTCCGGTGAAGCAGAACTTGTTCCTTGTTACTGATCAGAAGATGACGACAGCGTCGAGCTTTGGCGCCTACCATGTGGATACCATGCCTTGGAAGGCGTCAGTAACTGCGCAGCACGACCGAGAACGAAGAAGTTATGCTCACCGCCTTGATAGTGGAGGTTGTGCGTTTCCTTCTGAGAGAGCGTTATAACCATATAGCCACCTTCTGTCTTCACGGCCGCAGGATCATACCATTCCAGATTATTCGTGCCCTAAAAATATCGGAACCAGAAAGTCAGCACCCAGAGAGGCGATTGAAGCCCGTACACACCCAATAGTGTAGATCGACAGCTTCCCAATAAGGATCCTCTCCTGGATAGAAAGAACGGCCGTCGGTGTTAAACTCGTCTGAGAATACAAGCCGCATAGTTTTTGAATCGTCTTCCCATGACTTGATATTGTACGCCGCTTTGGGAGTCTCGTCGTCAATGAGACCCCAGTTACCTGCAATATCCGGTATCTGCCCACTGGCATTCAGGCCTCCCAAGTTGAATCCACCTTGAAGTATTTGTAAGACTCTGTGCACGTATGCAGAATGTGGAATCACCTTGATTAGACAGTGGTGTTCGGGTATAAAAGCTGACGACAGGGTATCCCACGCTAGCGAAGGTAAGGTGTATGAAAGGTAAAAGACGTTAATGAGAATGCTCACAAAAGTGACAGTATTCCGACACATAGAACAGCGAGGCAGCCAAGATTGGACAATCCACGCATTGAAACGGCATGTCCGTCGTACTCTTTCTCACGCGATTTCTCCAGTGATGGTGTGTGGATGTGGTCGTCGGGCTCGACCAAGTCTGGAGAAAGATCGGCTCCCCATTGCTGAGGGTCGGGAGACAGTGAATACTGCGTCACACCGTCAATGACACGTCAATTGATGCGAGGGCAATTGTGGCACCTTTTTCGACAATGAGAGAAATTCCTGGCTCTTGGATGGATATGGGGTATCGAAATTAGACTGCGTATAACGGTCATGATGACAGCACCGAGGCAAGAAAGGCCGAGGACGCACGAATTCCGACCATTTGCTTGTACTTCGCGATAGTCTAGAGGTGGACGACATAGCAGAGGCGAGGTGAGCCGCCAGCAGGAAAAAGCGCAGGGAAGATAGAGAGAACGAAAGGCGCGGCAGACGGCAAGCGAGCGAATAAGGCAAGAATGTGGTGTAAAGGAAGCGAATCAAATGGAAGTTTTGATGGTAACGGACGGCGTGGCCGTGGCTGAATACAAGCTGAATATGGACAGTAGTCAGGTCGTTCTCAGAAACGCGTGATCCTGATTCCCAGGTCTTCTCCACCGTCGGTTGATCTCCCATCGCAACAGCGCCCCGGGATTCAACTCTGCACGCGCCGCATTGATGTAAAACATCTTTTCATAGAGCAAAGTCAAGCACGCCAGAGTCTGTCCGCCTTCTTTGCTTCTTGTTCGAGGCTGAGGCGGTGGCTGGTTCAGGACCGCGCCTGCGGCAAATCATGGCGATCTCACTCCATTATCTCCGAGCGCAAATAACAAACCGATCTCCGGATGGTTCCTTGTTTAGACAAGCCTCCGCCAAAACGACCCCAAAATTTTCCTAGTCTACAACGTACATACACTATTCAAGTACAGAAGACAAGATGGTATCACAACAAGGTCCACAACAGTAAGATAATGTTAGATTATAACAACTTGGTGATTACACCCAATCCCTGCGTGAAGAGTTAGCAGAACAGATCACAAAGAGTCATGGAGCCGACCTTCGTCTTTCCCTCTCGAAATAACAACTTCATGCCCTCTTTCACAAACTCGGGATGGGAAATGAATTCAAACGTTACCGTCGCTCGATCGCCTGTTCGGAGAATTCCTTCGGGATGATCCATGCTAACGATTCGTACAGTCTGCCTGACAGCCTGCAACCTCCGTTAGTCCTGAAACGGGGAAAAAGGAACCCGACGCACGCCACAGTGCAACATGGCCTGTGCACAATAGACGGTCAATTAGAAGCAAGCAACGACAGCCGCATATCACCCACCTGATAGTTCTTCTGCAAAGTTGTGTTATGGCTACAAAAACACGTTTTAAGATGGCACAGGTGAAACAGCAGCAAAAGGAACGAACTATAGAATCAATACTTGTCCCTCAAACTGCCGAATAGCTACATCCGGTGATTCAGACGTTGTTCGCACGATGGTAAAGTGTTCCTTACCACGAGGAGGGCCTTCGCTTTTGCTTACGATAACCATGCCTTTGCGCACGGTGTCGCGGAGTACCCGCTTCAAAGCAAATGAGACACACTGTCCAGCATCCGCTGAGGTTACAGGTGCTCTGACGACCTTGAATGATTGATTTTCAAAGATAAACCGTCACCACACACCTCTTCCGTTGCATGTCCTTTATTACCGTAGGCGTGAAGTTTCCGTTGGAATCCGGGCCAAAAAGTACAGCATCACCGACCTTGGCCCGTCCGTTGTTGACGATCCCATTTACAACGGTGCCGACATACGGAACAGACCACACCTCGGTGACGGAGAACTACGCACATTAAGTAAAGGAATAATCGCATGGATGAAGCGTACCTCCAACGGCTGATTGGCCGCAAACTTTTCCTTGTCGCCTTCACTCGAAGGCAGGAGGTTCAAAAAGGTGCGAACCTAGAGAAGATTACAGCCGCGCTTCATCGCCAGAGCTCGACAACTTACATGGTCGAGACCTTCCCCGGTAACGTTAGAGACCTGGAAGATGGGACACACTCTGGATGCATCATTGAATTTGGGAAAGGCCGATCAAGTGCTACGGCTTACTTGCTCTTGCCGAACGAAGTGGCAATCTCAACAGCTGCCTCGGTAGACTTGACGAAGACGGGTTGCTTTCTGGGATATTATGGCTTAGCCGGTCGTGCAAGATCGAATACATGGCAACGACGTACCGACAGCCTGGACTCTTCAGAATCTTCACGACCTGGTCAATAGTGTCCTTCATGACGTTCGCCGGTGTCATGTCGATCTTACGAGCAATCAGATCGACAGTGATGTTCTCTGAAATATACCCCCCATACCTTGGTGATACAGACGACGATTGGAACGCTCAGAGCTAACGCGATCGATAGATGCTCCTTTGACATCCCAATCAAACCAGCATTGGCTCCAACTATCAGGATTACACAAGATGGGGCACCCGAAGTGAGGCCGTATAATGTCGTCTTCAGATACCGTTCGTGGCCAGCCAAGTCTTCAAAGCCGATCAGTTGACGGATGTCCTAGAACTCGTTAACATACCGATGAACGAGACGATCTTCGCTGCTTGCGCCGAGATATCCTCCCACCCTAATTTCTCTCTCCGCACAACCTCGGGGTCTGCAGAAGGAGTGATATGTGGTAGTATGGGCGCTCCGGATGGCCCGAAGCCAAGAATCTGTGAAGTTTGAGCTGAGCTTCAGCAGATGACGATTCAAGATTACCTCCATTCCAACAGATGAAGTTCTGCCACTTTCGATTTCATGTTTGTGTCGAAATAATGCGACTCGTGCTCGTCCTCTGCCGTCATCGAGAGCACCTGGCCAAGGGTGAACTATACGTACACAACTTGAGAAATAGAACATACCACGCGTTAATACACCGAGCGTCGTAGACTTGCCGCTGTCGACATTTCCTACGACTGCACATCGTACCTCGGGTGTAAGAGAAACGTTGGGAGGGGGTAGCCGTAACAATACAGTTAATCTTGGGTGCCCTATCTTCACGTCGACCAAAACGGACACCTAATGTGGATGGATTCTTCGTACCAAGCGAATGCTCATAAATGGACTGACCTTTCCGCCAATCTCCTCCACTGCTTCAGTAAGCTTGGTGTGTAGAAAGGCCAAATCCTCCACGGTTCTCTCATGCCCTGACCAGCCTTCAGAGTCATCGGTGAGTGTTCCAGTTAATAGCGCCGCATTGGGAGGCTGAGCGCCAATCCGTAAGACATATTCGCCAAAATTCCGGGTTATTATGATGGCTAAAGTGTCGCGCGCCCGCTCATAGTCGGCAGGGACCTTGGAAAGAAGTTGGGTCTACATCATTGACCATCAAAGATACGAACACCTGCAAAGTCATGAGACGTACTATAATCTTCTCCTCGACTTCAGCCAAGTCAACATTGCTAAAGGGCTCTGGCTCGACGACTGCCTGAGCGACAGGTTCTGCCTTGCCCTTGCCTTTGCCCTTCTGAGCTTCCTTGGTTGTCTTCTCCTTGACCATAGTCGCAGCGCCTTGTAAGCGCTGCTTGTTTAGTTCGCGGTTGTGGATGTCGTCGATTTCGTGCTGAAAATTGCGTAGACTGGTCATTTTCTCTCCACCTTTAACGGCCATCGTATCGTAGGTATCGAGTCAACTTGACTCAGGGAGAGCAGTGATCGTAATCGGGTCACAGCCTACGTCACGTCGAATCAGTTTTGCCAACTCAGCGCTCAGCAACTACCCCCAATAGTGCTATCAAATGTCGTCCCGAAATTTGTCTCTTTTGCCTGATTTATGTTCAAACTGATTTTTGGCATGTGGGCCCTGTTCCTGTCCAATCGGCATGGTCCCAGAGCCTGGTTTTGTTCGAACTCGAGGTTGGGCTCTAGAAAACGCTCCAAATTTCGGCGGGACCTCAAATTGTAGCTTGTTTGCTTCTGAGGGTGTGCGATTGCTTTGCGCGACAAATTTGTGGACTGGCATCTCTTGTGCAGCGAGGAGTCGTGCGAGAGTGGGTGGCATATTGACTTCGGCCACGAGAGCCTCTATGACGCGTAGAGACGCGTCGCGGTACTTTTTTTCCTTTCCGATCCATTCTGCGCGTCGAAAGACAGCATGACTTTCAATGTTCAACGACATGGGGCGGACTTGGTCTCTTGCATAAAAGAAGTGTCACGGCAAGTTTCGATTTCAAAAAGAACTATACTGTCACCATTGTAGCAGTGAGTGCTACTTTTGGCTTCATGAATATACATACTTCGAATCCGGGACCTCTCCAGAACACCCTCGCCACATACTTTTTGTCCGAACTCTAATCTGGGCTTCGCTCATCATTCTGTCCGAACTTATTTGACAGATTTTTGTGTGAACCGGCGAGACGATCTCTCACAGGACTATTTTGGGTCCTCCCCTCATCTTATATTCATTGGCACCAACATCGGAGAAATATTTACGCTCAAAAGCAACGGCAGTTCAAACATTCATGCTATGATTGCTAGGGTTAGGGGTAGACCTGACGCGTGACACTGTTGAGCACGTTTTTACCCTGTCACGTCACGAAACGCGTCTCTTTCTCATCCTCGACTCACTGTAAGGTCGTCATTGCTACGCCACACAACACACAGCGCCCAGTGAATCTACAAAACCCTACATCTTACTTCACGCGCGAACCAATTGCCCTTTGGTCCCATGGCGTCGTCAGATAACCGCCGACTACTCAACGGTGCCGACCACATATGTTTTGCTTATTCCAAGGATGGGACGTATGTGGCAATACCTCATAACTACAACGTGAAATTCCTTATGCCTGCTCCAGACGCGTTTTTGTTGGTGGAGGTGACGCGACCATCGTTATGCTCGATACGCGGGAGGGCCACAGAGACGGCGAACCGGCGTCGTACTCGTCCTGGGAAGAAAAAGTTACTTGTATCGACACATGTGTACGCTATTTTATCTACTGCCCCCTCACTCCCCCTTCTCTAACTTTCAATCACCAGACAGACTGTATGATTGCAGGTTCCGAGGATACAACAGTTCGTCGATTCGACAAAAACTCGCTTGATTTTCTGGGAAATGTCACTCAAACAGAAGGAATCGGCATATTCTGCCTGTCTATAGATCCTAAAGGGAAGAAGGTCGCCGTTGGCTCTCAGTGCGTGCATCTATCCATTTCGCTCGCGAAAAATTGTTTAACCATTGCGCTGGCAGAGAACCTGTGCTAAAGGTTATCGAGTTGGAGGCGACGGACTCATGCATTAACCTCGAAGATCATCCGAGTGGCGTACGCAAAGTGTCATGGCATCCAACTCTTCCATTACTCGTCCGTCGATTCAACTCGAGAATATTTATCATGCTCACTGGCTTCCCAGGTCGCCTGTGGATGCAATGGAGTCATAACAGTATGGGACCTGACCGATAACTCGCCGCATGTCGTGAAGAAAATGGACGGTATCATACCTGCAGTCAAAGACTCTCAGTAAGCTTCCCATAATGCAGAATATCGACTATCCTCATCAGTATCAGATCCCCGCAATTTATGCACGACTGTTCGGTCGTATGGCATCCGTCTGGCGAACACTTCTTTGTCATAACCAAAGGCCACGAAGTCATCACCGTCTCTCGATCTAGCTGGTCCAAAACCTCCACGTTCTCCGACATACAAGCAGTAGGAACTCCAACTGCCTTGGCCATGTCTGTTAACGGGGTTTACCTCGCTACTGTTATTGCATCCACAGTATACATATGGTCTACTGAAACTCGCAGAATCATCTCAACACGGTTAGTTCACCATTTGACGTCCAATGTTTGACTGACCCTCGAATAGTGCTCTTGGTGTCAATAAGGACAAGTTCGTAACCCAGCTGGCCTTTTCTCCTACAGAAAATGTTTTAAGTTACGCTGATTCGGAGGGATGGTATGGCACGCTTACAGGCATAATTCCCACCAACATGCCCAACCCAACAAAATTAGTCCCGAGTACGAAGGCATCCGCGACACTGCCGATTAAAAAGGATGCCTTGAATCTTTTCCTGCCTGACGACGACCGCGTTGAAGAGTCCACTGATGAAACCGATATGGAAAACAAATGGCATGAGACTGAGGACAACGGCCCAGAAGAGCGAGACAAATTTCGTACGCCACATTATGCGGAACCAGGTAGAAATTGTTGTTGTTGGCGCCATAAATGCTTGTTGACTTATATTTCAGTGAGCGTAACGGAACCTCAACCTCCCTTTCAACCTGCTTCTACACCAATGCATCTCAAAAAGAGATACCTCGGTATGCCGAAGCCCGTGTTACTTACAAGTCTATTCTGACGTCTCAACAGCGTACAATACACTTGGTGTCATTGAAGTGAGCGACCAAGACACCCACCACGTCGTCAACATTGAAATGTTCGACAAATCGACACGTCGTGGAATGCACTTCAATGACCCTTTCAAGTTCGATATGGGCTATCTCGGTGATGTTGTCTCGTTAAGCCACTGCTCTTTGGCTTACTGACCGGCTTCATAGGTGAACGCGGTGCACTATTCGCATGTCAACCGGAGGGGGATCATTCCGGCAAGGTTGCTTACAAGCCCTACGGAGGGTGGTCTACCCAAAGCAATTGGACCTACGATCTCAAGCGCAACGATGTTCGTGTTCTTGGGATTGCGACTGGAAGCCTGTCTCCGTCATCGAGTCTGCGGGACAGAGCCAACGACGATCTGCAGGGTTTCGGAAACGTTGTCATCGCCACAGATGAGGGCGATCTCACGTTCCTCAGTGGCACTGGACGTGAGCGGCGAATAATGGGTTTGGGAGCAGACTTCATCTCGATGGTTGCCAGTGCGGAGTGGGTCTTTGTCGTCCACCGTGCAGGTCCTACAACATCGGACGGTGTGTCATGTAGTGTTCGATTCCTGTAATACGCTCACGATTTTTAGGTTCTCAAAATCTATCATATAGCATGATAAACTTTGACGACTTCACTGTACGACAACGCGACTTTCTACCTGTTCCAAAAGGACATGTTCTGAAGTGGATTGGTATCACTGAAGAAGGAGCAAGTGTCCTCTTCTGTCTTCATATTGCGTTCTGAACATGATCCAGGCTCCCGCAATGTACGACAGCAGTGGCCGAGTTCATATATTAACGAAACATCGGATACCGCACCACGCAACCTGGGCTCGTGTTATGGACACGACTCTGCTTGACAGACGACAGGGTAAAGACGAATCGTACTGGCCGGTCGGCATCACTGGAGGAAACTTTATGTGTCTAATTCTCAAGGTTTGAGCCCCCAATTTCGTTCCCAATGAGAGGCTTATCTAGGTTGCATTAGGGTCGACAAGAGTATCCTGAGTTCCCTCGTCCACTGATCCAAGAACTGCCAATCGCCATGCCTTTCAGAGGAGAGGATCCCAAGGAAGAAGAGTACGCTGACTCCGCATTTCACTGAGAACTCAATCTCACATCGTAACCAGACTTGAGCGTGGAATGCTGCTTCGCGATTTGTCCCTCGACGCCCTAGATGAAGAGTTGACCAACGACGATATCATCGAGAGGGAGAAAGCCATGGACAAGGAGTTCATCATCCTAATTCGGAATGCTTGCAAGGATGACAATATCCCCCGTGCAATCGAACTGACCAAATTATTGCACAACACCCAGACACTCGACGCGGCGATCAGAGTCGCAGAGTTCTACCACCTGGTCGGATTCAAGGAGAAAGTCCAACGATTGAAAGAGATTCGCGAAGAAAGTGAAGACCGCCTTATTCTCGCCCGCGAGAAGCGCCGACAGTGGAACAAGCCTGAGGCCCCCCCTCGCCGACTTCCTGACGTTGAAGACTCCATCAGCCGGGCTCCAAAGCCTTTCCAGGACTTTGGTCCACCTCCGCCCATAGCCAGACCTGGTCTTTCGCGTGCTCGACCCGATGCCGAAAGCTCAAGATATTCCTCGAAGGCTCCCGTTGCTCCGCCTGCGGCTTGGGAGGACCTCGACGCACCTGCAGAGAAAAGCGCGACTTCCACTCCTGAAGGGAAACGGAAACGAACCCCCGACATCGATGACTCTCCTGCACAGTCGATGCCGCCCCCGAAACAGAGCAGTACGTTCAAGTTGGCTACTTGGGTTCATCGAGATGGTCTGACTATTTAACCACAGAACCCAATCCCTTCGCCCGAAAGCAACTACAGCCCGCAGACGTCTCCCGGAATCCATTTGCTCGCCGAAATGACTCCCACAAGGTTATACAGAAAAGCGAGAGCTTCTTTGACAAAGTTGATGCAGCAGGGTCTAGTGGAGCCAAGGCGAAACGTGAGTTTTGATTTGCTGGGCATCTACCGGACACTTATACTCTCCGTAGGACCTGCGAAAGGGAAGGAGAAAGAGAGTAAAGACAAGAAGGAACTAGGACCGCGGCAGACGACACTCTTCGGTATGCTCCCAAAGAATGGGCCTTCGAAAAAGACAAATCCCAAAGCGTCGAAGGAGCCGGAGGGGGATGACGCTGCTACCGACTCTCAAGCCACAGACGTCCCGATGTCGGACATGCAGGGCTCTGACATTACTCTAGTCGGAACCCAGCCTTCAGACTGGGAGGAGACACAACTCAACGACGAGGAGATGTCATGATTCCTGCAATTGATTACCTATGTATATTTTATGGTAGTGATTATATCCCTATCTGTATCTCCTCTGCTTCCGTTCCCCGTGGATACCTTCTCCGACACCAAGTTCCTGGCGAGAGTTGAATGAAGCTAGAAAAGGGAAGACCAGTTCCTCACCTCAGGCGCGAATGGCCAATTGTCGAATGCTTTGACGATGAGAGCCCAGTCTCGTACGGTCAATTCC
>QLPD01005403.1:0-10731 GCA_003314085.1 Hymenopellis raphanipes | reverse complement strand
TCTCGTGAAAGTTTTTTCTCATATCGTAGGGTCTTCTGAGGGGGATTCACGCGACGGAATCAAGGTGGAATTGACATACCATTTGCCATTGCGCAGTTTGTGTGCATCGGAGAACCGGAAATTGAGTAACGACTTCTTTGATGTTGCCTCGGTACGTGAGGGAGGGCTCGTTACTTACGGCTTTTCGGTGTCAACCGAGGCCTCGATAGGTGGATAGCGAGTTTGATCAAGAGAGGACCCTTCTTGATATGAACGCGTCGTGCGCCTGGTGAGTCATGTCGTTGAACTTTGCGTGTCGCTTCTTTCCTCTTAATACACGCACAGATGAGATGAACGGCCGTCGTGTCTAGATCCTGTGGATATTAAACAAACTAAACCTAAAGCAGTCGATTTCGCCATTGTGGCGGATACTAACGCCGTTGGCTGTTTAGCCATATTGCTTTGGGGTCGCATGACCGATAGAATCAGTAGCTGGTGAAGAGGAGCATGCCTTCCTGTGCGTGAATGCGTGGTACAGACAAGCGAGATGGATGACTGTAATCTGGATTAGTTTGGCGCCATTCGGGAACGAAAGTCGACTGCACACGCTGTGTTAGGTTAGCTATAAAGTTCTAAATCTATTGGTAAGGCCATCTTTTTTCTCTGGGAGCTACCTAAAAACTGTTTATCATTAGCAGGTAATGAAGAGGTGGGCAAGGAGTGTGTTACGTTGGCGCATTTGACGACGAAAAACCTATGAGCCTTTTCGCACTGAGCTGTAGCAGCAATGGTCTTCGGCTGTGTTGTGTTTCTCCGCCATGTAATGTCTTGAGGCACAGCTATTCGTTCTCGTCCGTTTCTGACTACTTCTATGATAGTGGCGCCGGCCCTCAATTGATATAAAGCTGTTAACACACAGCAATCCGTCAGGTGTCTCAAAATTGGCGCGCGCCTTCTCATCCACCTAGCCTCTCACCTCCACAGCGGCTTGATGCGCGCGAAATGCTCGTCGTTCACGTCTCCAGCAGCACCTGTGACGTTTGCTATGACGCGCTCTCAGGCTCTTCGTCTTCTCAGGCTAAAGCGCCGTACTCTATCCCATGTGGGCATGTATTCTGCAGGGCGTCAGTTACTCTACTCTTATCGTTGAAACTGATAACGCTAACGCTCTCTCAAGCTGTCTGCTTAGTACGCCTGTAGATGAACATGGCCACCGTGAAGCTGAGCGCCGGTGCCCGCTGTGTCGCGCTGCGTATGTGGATGGGGAGATGCATAAGTTGCAGCTTGGGTATACTAATACTACTTCGAGCATCGGCGAAAGTGCCAAGAAGTCGGATTTGAACGAGGAGATGGATCTTGTTCGGGCGTACATTGATTATTTCGCGCCTGCGGAGGGACAGCACGGCAGTTGTTCCGATGATAGATGTATTGCGCTTATGGAGGCTGCTTGTGAACGAAGGAAGTTGGGAAAGGTTTGTTTTGATTTTGTTAGATTCAACATGCTCCTGATGAGAGTGGTTTGTTTTTTTAGAGTTGCGGCTACTTGAATAGGTTTCTCCAGTTGGCTATAAGCAGATAGAGTATGTTGGGGTTTTTGTTTTTCTCGTTGAAGCTGTAGACTAGGTCGGAAGTGGCGAACAGCACTATCTATGTCTTCGACCTTCGTCCATTGCTCCGGCACTACTCGCCAGGATGGCTAGCTTATTTATCTGGTTACTGGATGAATGTCACCCCCACACATGTAACTGCCATTATTTTTCTCTTACAGTGAAGAGAGGTAGTAGCTGTTGAGCAGGATCCTTTTACCTGCAGCTGGATTTTCAAATTCCATTGATTACACAGCCACCAAGCCTCTTAACCTCAACCACCATTGCCATTGGTATTGTTGCTGCCATGGTCTCTTCTGGAATACTTGAACCTCACTTGGAAAATGTAAACGTACAAGGCACTTATCATTGTCATCTAAGCGTTATCAGGACCATCATTGCGGCATAGTCACTCTCACACGCGCCCTTCTCTTCCTTGCACCCTCATGCTTGCCCTCCATCCCTCCAGTACTTGCGATATATGCTTTGAACTGTACAAGGGGGCTCCGGGGACTCTTCACGCGCCGCATTCTATTCCATGCGGGCACGTTTTCTGTAAAGAGTGCGTGTTTGCTTGACTAACAATCAGTAATAACGAACGTTGTGTGTCCAACAGATGCTTGACCTCTGTCATACCTCGGCTGTGTCCATTCTGTCGACACCCGTTTGCGGTGCAGACGATTCGCAAGTTGCATTTAGGCGCGCCGGAGCCATCGGATAAGGATCGCGAGATGGAGTTTATTCGCAAACTGTTCCAGGCGATGGATGACTCTGATGTCGGCCATTTCGTTGCAGATGAGGAAGTAAGAGAGTGGCTTTGTGGCGGACAGGTGTGCGAAGTTTCTTCCCCCCATCAAGGTGGTTCGGCTGACATTCGACTCGGACTAGGATGGTACTATTCTGTCTCGCGTAGTGAAGCTCGCGCAGGAGTGCGACCGGCTGACTGTACAGCACCGCAGGGACAAGACGCGCATCCAGGCGCTTGAATATGCGAGTCGGCGGCTTGCACAGATTGCGGATGCGTGTGATGTCCACGAGTTGCAGGCGTTGCAAGAGTAAGACGCCTGGCTGCCTTACTTATATTACTTTGAACTCAACGTCTTTATGTGTAGGGAGGTCGATCGCGGCCGTATACGTATCGCAAACCTAGAAAATGAAATCGCCCAAGTTCGCAAGTCGCTTTTCCAGGCGCCTGTTCGAACTGTGGATCCGGCTCTAGAGAAGGATAGTTGTATAAGGCGACGCGAGGAGAGGGATGTCGCGTTTGAAAGTGTTATCCGCGCCTTAGCTATGCGCAAGACTCCTTTCATTTGACTGCATTGACGTTTGACTTCATTTCCGCATATTCATTCTCGTTTGTACCACCGCTGTTATCGCGTTTCGCTGTGTATATTTGTAGTTCTCTTCGTATTTGTTGTTGTCCAATGTACCGTACTAGTGTTTCAATTGATTTGACAGGAAGGAAGGAGGGTTTATTCTTGTCAAGGTCCTATTAGAACTACTGAGATGTAAAGGCTTTCTAACATGGATAGTGTCCCACCTCTATGCCAGGCTCCTACTCAAGGGACAAGCTCGCTGCCTTTAAGACTGTAGATCCCAAGAGCGGTAGAAAATGATAACCCAACCTTACCCCCTGCCATCCATCAGGAGATGAATGACAGAGAGTTTGGGTTAGGCTATCACCCTCAAAACAGATTCACACAACATTAAGAGGGTTGCTGGACACTGACTGACAATAACTGAGAGCTCCGTGCAGGGCGCTGCAGTCATGGCTCATGTCAGGAGTCAAGGAACAAGTCTTAAACACCATGCACTGCAATCTGTAGCCATTTCAATACTTTATTGAGTTCAAAAGCTGTACAATTTGAGCCTTTTGACACTACACCCGTTGAGCGCGACGACACACGAGCGCATGGTACGCGCTGCCGACGGCGATAGACGTATCAAGGCGCACGACGAGAGCAACGAAGGCGGCAAGGGGGGCAGCACAAGCTCTGAGTGCGGACAGCTAATGTAGCATGATGCGGTGGCTAGCAACCGATTCTCTGGGAGTCGACGCAGTGCCAGGTCGATGACATGGACGGATGGACAGTTTCGATGTCGGCGGCGGCGGCGACGGCGTTGTCCACGGGTTCAAGTACTCCATAAGATGAAGGCGCGAGTCGTTCACGTCGCATCGAGCAGAAATTGGCGGCGGCAAGATAGATGCACTGGGAGCCGTCCTTTGCTGTTTGTGCAGCTACGCAGGATAGCGGGCTTGACGCTGCCATTACGCGAAATAATGGGCGCAACGTTTCCGCCATCATCCCCGAGGGGCTCTCCACACGCCAGGTCGACCTCCCCAAAGACGGGTGCAACTCTGTAGGCAGCCTCAAGTGGACCGACGAGACTTTCAACACCGTCGTCCGCGTCTGGCGCGATGCCTTTGGCGGTGGCGGAGGTAATTGATTCTTCACTTTACTTACAAGCACTTGCTGATAATCATATTTTCCTGTAGGATCGCTCAACCACGGAGACGGCACCACACCCACCTGGCAAGCCGTGTGCTGCTCCCAGTTCTGCCTCGACATCCGCAACGACGGGGGAGGCACCTTTGGCTGGTCGGACGACGACTTTGAGCGGGGCGTACAGGCCCTCAAAGAGCTAAAGGCGGGCAACGGCTGCACCTCAGCCAATTGGATGGCGGGAACGTCCGCGTATGGATGGTTGTGGATCACTTTTGCGAGCAACGATTACCAGTTGAACGGTCCAATTTGTGATGGCAAATATCACCACTTGGTAGAGGCGTTCGGAGACACCTGTTCTGGTGCAGCGCCGTTCAACGGCCCCGACTGTTAAAACATTACACCCTTTTGTATTCGTTAGCATCTATACCGTTCTCTAATTCTAGTTTCGTCTTGCGTCTAGATTCTAGTCGTCTATGGAATCACGCCCGTTGACCTACATGACAGTGAGCGGAGATCTACGCATCGAAAAGAAAAAACGAACTCGACGTCGCACTTACGGCAAATACACCGAAAGTACCACTCCTTCATCAGCTCTTCCTGGCGTTGTGCAACCGAGTCCTTGATGTCTATGTAACTGATACAGAGTTCCTCGCCAGAGTGTACGTCTCGTGCGGTATAAAAGGCCATACATCGTCCCTGTCGTTCCTTGCGAATGTTTGGAGTACAATCTATAAAGACTTAGTATACGATGAAAATAAACAGTTCAACGCACCATGATTGAAATACGAGCCCCACGTGTACATTGCAAATCCAAACATCTCTGAATCTCCCTCCATCTCATATAATCCAAAAACGTTTCCTTGGTCCCGCGCGAGCATTTGCCGGACCATATCGAGCACATCAAAATCGAATTTGACAGCTTTGACCGCCTCACAGACAAAGGCGCCGATACGCAGAGACGAGGCGAGTCCCTCTGGGTGTGCGGTGAGGTATGCCAGTTCGTTATCCTGAAGTTGGAGAAGATCCGTCCAGCTATCGGGGTACTGGTGCCGTCTTATGATCCCAGAAACGACGAATCGCGCTGTATCGAGCTCGAGCTCCGACAGCGATGTCGACAGTTTGAGCGGGCGTCGCCAGGCTTCGTTAATGCTTTCCTTCGTCACCGCCAAAACTTTGCCGACGACGATGGGCGCCTTTCCCATCTTTGCCAGCCTCTCCATCGACTTGTGCAGCGTCTCCTCGAGCTTTCCGTGCTGGGCGATCCACGCGTCACAGCAGACCGTAGAACAGAACCATACACCGGCGGGTTCGTGCTTGACGTTCCAGGTATTCCGATTCGAGTCGAAGGCGTAGGCGAGGCATTCTGCGCAGACCTCTTTGCGAAAGACGTGGTAGACGACCGAGGCGTACGGTGTCGCTGTCAGGATGAGCGTGTCTTTTGGTATCGATTTCGTGGCGAAAACGCCTCTACCGCCGTACGCGGTGGCCTTGATACAGGCAGTATTGGGATCCATGGGGATGGAGGCGAATTGTCAAGACGAATTGAGCATTTTGGGAGGGATGGTGGTGGTTGGTGATCAAGTTTGGAAAAATTCGATCGCCGACAAGGACGCGTTGAAATGAACAAAATTTATCTCGACGGATGACTCGTGAAGTGCCACCTGAGGCGGCTAAAAACCTTGCTTGAGAAATGGTGTTTGATGGATGTTCCAATGTGGCTGGCTAGGTCAGACTAAGGTCTAATTATTCTGCCTGCCCAGTTTGTTTAGTTCGGATTAAACGAATTTCTAATTATCAAAGCCTTGTTATTGAACGGAACTTCTAAGACCAGACCAGCAGAGCGCGTTCGACATGCTGTAGTACGTCGCACAAACTCAAGGTTCGATCTAGGTTCTCGATGGCGCCACCTCCAACAGACATAATCACAGCGGGTCATGATATTCTTCCCCTTTGAATGATCATTCATGGTGAAGGCGGTACAAACATAACCACTGGGGAAGGCTGTGTATACCGGGATTAGTGCATTGCTTATTGATGAGAAGATGTTGCATAACATTGGAAACTTCATTCAGTCTGCAGCGAAACGAGGGAAAAGCATGAGCGACGAGGCCAAGCTCAAGCCATAGGAGTTCTGTTGGGAATATTGGCACCTAATCATTGATAAGTGCTCTATGGTGTCAAAATCATTCCTGAGGGAACTGGAGAAGAACATCACTATTTGAAAGGGGGAAGCAGCAACCGGACAGACCTTCAGAGGTACCAATGTCATCGGTTCCTGCCTGTCATCACTGCCAGGACATACAGCCTGGTCTCGACACACTGGAACAATAGCTTGGTCGCCAAATCTACGATGAGTTCTCGACGGTGGTTATCCTGGAAGAGCAAATGAGTTGTAGATCAGAAATGAAACAAAATTCTCTCGAGGCTTCTATACAAATGAGTGCAGAAGCAGGATATCAATATGCTGCGAAACTTGTGGTCGGGAACCCAGAATGTCCAGCAA
The DNA here is from genome assembly GCA_003314085.1 of Hymenopellis raphanipes. Taxonomy (NCBI): domain Eukaryota; kingdom Fungi; phylum Basidiomycota; class Agaricomycetes; order Agaricales; family Physalacriaceae; genus Hymenopellis; species Hymenopellis raphanipes. Next base: position 4,216 of record QLPD01005403.1, on the reverse strand, counting down.
TTGATTTTGAGGATAATACATGGCAGAATGCAGCTCTGGTCACTCCTAGGCACAGTGTCCGAAGAGCGTGGAATGATTTAGCACTCCAGAAGCAGTGAAGCGCTGCCGAGAGAGTAGCCAAAAATGTATATCTGTCGGGCGAAGAACAAGACCAGTGCTGGAAGATTGCCGAAGAAGACGATATGGCACTGCGAAGCAGCCAGAAAACAGCGGACAACGACATCCAAGTAAAAATGACCAACCCGAGTCGATCTTGTTTGCCATTGGAGCACGAGTTGTGGTGGCGGAAAACATCGAAACTGTTCGACATCGCAAGCGGAGCATGGGGGATCCTAGTCCTTGATCCCAAGAAACAACCAGTACCAGAAGGTGAAACGATCGTTCACCTCAAGTTCCTCCCAGTCCGGCTCTACATCCTTGTTAAAATGGCGCAAACACGGACTGCGCAAACTGAGATATCGATTAAATGAAGGAACTTGACTAGTCCAGCCATGTCAGAGAAGTATGCATATCTCCATCCAGCAGCGCAAAGAAGCACCTGCAGCACAGACAGTAAAACGAAGACAGTATCCATTGACGTTGGCATACACATATCAGTCGCAAGGTCAGACAATCGTCCACGGCGTGTTCATCGACACCACGACACCACCGGGGGGTGCACTGAACCTATTGACATATACGTCGCATTGTCTCGGAGTTCTGGTCGCGATTTGATTCGATTGTTACAAGATTTTGATGAATGAGTGTTTCTGCAAGGGCATTCGAGAGTTGTTGGGAGAGGATGATAAACTGGAGAAGATGAACCGGATAACATTAGGATGGTGGTGGGAAATGAAGGAACAGGAATAGTAGAGGTATTTACGATTAATATTTGGCGCCGTATCATGTTGTGGTACTGGTACGAACAGTAGGCAAGCGAGCTGTGGGAGAGGGGTAAGCCGCCGGTTTGTACTTGTTTGTAAAGACGAGCCGGCGGTTACTTTCATCGAACGAAGAACCTTGACAAGCAAGGTGACTGTCAAATCAATTGAAACAGCCAGATCTACAGCCTGAAAAACGGTGAGCTCGTTTGGCATACTTCCGGGGAGGCGGGGAGTGGGGTGATAGCTCTCGCCCGACAACATTGCCTGCACCCGTCGTTCCTCAATGGGACCCATGACGGTTTCCTACCTACCTACCTACCTACGGTACATTGGACAACAACAAAATGCGAAGAGAACTACAAATATACACAGCGAAATGCGATAACAGCGGTGGTACAAACGAGAATGAATATGCGGAAATGAAGTTGAACGTCAATGCAGTCAAATGAAAGGAGTCTTGCGCATAGCCAAGGTGCGGATAACGCTTTCAAACGCGACATCCCTCTCTTCGCGTCGCCTTATACAACTATCCTTCTCTAGAGCCGGATCCACAGTTCGAACAGGCGCCTCGAAGAGCGACTTGCGAACTTGGGCGATTTCATTTTCTAGGTTTGCGATACGTATACGGCCGCGATCGACCTCCCTACACGCAAAGACGTTGAGCTCAAAAATAATAAGACCAAGACAACCTGTCATCTTACTCTTGCAACGCCTGCAACTCGTGGACATCACACGCATCAGCAATCTGTGCAAGCCGCCGACTCGCATATTCAAGCGCCTGGATGCGCGTCTTGTCCCTGCGGTGCTGTACAGTCAGCCGGTCGCACTCCTGTGCGAGCTTCACTACGCGAGACAGAATGGTACCATCCTAGTCCGAGTCGAACGTTAGCCGAACCCTTGAGGAGGGGGGGGGAGAAACTTCGCACACCTGTCCGCCACAAAGCCACTCTCTTACTTCCTCATTCACAACGAAATGCCCGACATCAGAATCATCCATCGCCTGGAACAGTTTGCGAATAAGCTCCATCTCGCGATCCTTATCCGATGGCTCTGGTGCGCCTAAATGCAACTTGCGTATCGTCTGCACCGCAAACGGGTGTCGACAGAATGGACACAGCCGAGGCACGACAGAGGTCAGACATCTGTTGGACACACAAAGTTCGTTATTATGATTGTTAGTCAAGCATTAACAACGTACTCTTTACAAAAAACGTGCCCGCATGGAATAGAATGCGGCGCGTGAAGAGTCCCCGGAGCCCCTTTGTACAGTTCAAAGCATATATCGCAAGTACTGGAGGGATGGAGGGCAAGCATGAGGGTGCAAGGAAGAGAAGAGCGCGTGTGAGAGTGACTATGCCGCAATGATGGTCCTGATAACGCTTAGATGACAATGATAAGTGCCTTGGTACGTTTACATTTTCCAAGCGAGGTCCAAACATTGCAGAAGAGACCATGGCAGTAACAATGCCACTGGTAGTGGTGGTTGAGGTCAAAATACTTGGTGGCTGTGTAATCAATGAGGAATTTGAAAATACAGCTGCAGGTAAAAGGATCCTGCTCAACAGCTACTACCTCTCTTCACTGTAAGAGTTAAATAATGGCAGTTACATGTATGGAGGTGACGTTCATCCACTAATCATAAAAATAAACTAGCCATTCTGGCAAGTGACGCCGGAGCGGCAGTGAACGAACGTCGAAGATATAACGCTGCTCGCCACATCTGTAGCTTCGCGAGGAAAAGAAAAACCCCAACATACTCTATCTGCTTATAGCCAACTGGAGAAACCTATTCAAGTACCCGCAACTCTAAAAAACAAACCACTCTCATCAGGAAAATGAGTGGTAAACTGAATCATAACAAACCTTTCCCAACTTCCTGCGCTCATAAGCAGCCTCCATAAGCGCAATACATCTATCATCGGAACTACTGCCGTGCTGTCCCTCCGCAGGCGCGAAATAATCAATATACGCCCGAACAAGCTCCATCTCCTCGTTCAAATCCTTCGACTTGGTAGTGGCACTTTCCGAGGTGCTCGTAGTATACCCAAGCTGCAACTTGTGCATCTCCCCATCCACATACGCCGCGCGACACAGTGGGCACCTCCGCTCAGATTCGCGCCGTCCATGTTCATCTACAGGCGTACTAAGCAGACAGCTTCAGAGAGTGTTATCAGTTTCAATGGACAGACTGGTAACAGTAAATGAAACTCACGTCCTGCAGAATACATGCCCACACGGGATGGAGTACGGCTGAGAAGACGAAGAGAGCGCGTCATAGCAGACGTCACAGGTGCTGCTGGAGACGTGGACGACGAGCATTATTGCGCGCAGCCAGTGCCACGGCGGCTTCAACGACTCCGCTTAGGGGGTGAGAGGCTAGGTGGATGAGAAGTCGCGCGCCAATTTTGAGACACCTGATGACGGATTGCTGTGTGTTAACAGCTTTATATCAATTGAGGGCCGGCGCCACTATCATAGAAGCAGTCAGAGACGGACGAGAACGAATAGCTGTGCCTCAAGACATCACGTGGCGGAGAAACACGACACAGGTTTGGTTGAATTCGAGCTGTTCACCGAAGACTACAGCTCAGTACGAAAAGGCTCATAGGTTATACGTCGTCAAAATGCGCCGACGCAGTATATTCCTTTCCCGCCTCTTCATTGCCTGCTAATGATAAACAGTTTTTAGGCCAGGATAGGTCCCAGAGAAAAAAAAGACGGCCTTACCAATAGATTTCGAACTTCACAGCTAAGCCAACACAGCGTGTGCAGTCGACTTCCGTTTCCGAATACCACATAAACTAATCCAGATTACAGCCATCCTTGTCTCCGCCACGCATTCACGCACAGGAAGGCATGCTCGAGACTCTTCACCAGTCACTGATTCTATCGGTCATCAGACCCAAAGCAATATGGCTAAACAGCCAACGGCGTTAGTATCCGCCACAATGGCGAAATCGACTGCTTTAGGTTTAGATTGGTTTAATATCCACAAGATCTAGACACGACGGCCGTTCATCTCATCTGTGCGTGTATTAAGAGGAAAGAAGCGATGCAAAGTTCAACGACATGACTCACCAGGCGCACGACGCGTTCATATCAAGAAGGGTCCTCACTTGATCAAACTCGCTATCCACCTATCGAGCCCTCGGTTGACACCGAAAAGCCGTAAGTAACGTCTCTCCCTCACGTACCGAGGCAACATCAAAGAAGCCGTTACTCAATTTCCGGTTCTCCGATGCACACAAACTGCGCAAATAACACGTCGATGGTAAATGGTATGTCACTGTCAGTTCCCGTCGCGTGAATCCCCCTCAGAAGACCCTACGATATGAGAAAAAACTTTCACGAGA
>QLPD01005401.1:0-11970 GCA_003314085.1 Hymenopellis raphanipes | reverse complement strand
GCTTAGCACACCCATGGCCATCGTCATCGGCACCATCGCGGCTATCGCTTTCATCGCATACTTTACCACCAACCTCTGGCCGATCTACGATCCCGATTGTCCATATAAAACCCCGTTGACGTTGTATTCGTATCCCATCTTCACCTACTACCGCCGCTTGAAAATGAAACGGTTGCATCCTAACGGACACATCCTTCCCGAGTCCTTCGATCCCGTTGGTGCTGCCCAACATAACGAGATGGTTACGTCGTCTCTTAAAATTGTAGAGAAGCAAAGAGCAACATTCAATGGCGATAGGCTCGATGCGCGCGCCCTCTCGTGGCTTTGCAACATGTCTTCCAACACGTCTGTGCAGACAATTGTCCTCCAGGCTCTCAGTAACCTTCCTCTTCCTGTGATATCTATCGTTCAGAAGAAGATTCCCCAGCTAGACACAAAACTTCGTCACTCTCTAGAGTTCTGCACTGCGCCTGGCACTGAAAGCACTTATCAGCGCTTCTTCCGGGCGTACCTTCGCTTCGACACGCGGTCTTACATTCCTAGCACTCCCAAGTCAATGGTCCTTACGGATACTCCGGCCGGTCTAATCGATATTTATCATCGTGAGCACGCGGCGAGTGTTCTGCAGGCGCAATTCCCCGCTGTTGTTACGGGTAAAAAACTGGACCCCCTGCTTTGGTTGAAAATCATGCAGTTTGGTCTCAGTACCGGCAGTGACTGGCTGAAAGTAGAGTTGGAAGGATCTCGACCGTGGTCGTCTATCATTGGGTGGTCTCTCGGCCGCCCGCACTCGTGCACGATGCCTGAGTTCAATTGTAGTGGATCCACAAGAAACGCGTTCACTATTACCGTTCTTGTGCGGCCAGAAACCGCCCACCAGAGCCAGGAAACCCACGACCTTCACATTCTGGATTTACCCAAAACCAACGTCCCTGATTTACTCGTCTTCACCTTCGACTTCATGAGGCCCTCGCTGTGCGAATATCTCATCCAACTCGCCTACCCGTCATCAGTAATGGTTAAGAAGTTCCGTGATCTTCCAAGCGACATCCGCCTACACCTCGCGCTAATAGAATCATCGTTTGTGCATTCGAGTAGCGCACCGCTCCGTCCTGGTTCCTCCAGCACTTACATGGCTCAACTTGCACTTCGGCTTCGCGAATACCTTGACATTACACGAGAATCTCTGTACGGCGCTGGTGTATGCCTCAAGCGACACCCTAGCATTGTACCGGCTATTTCCCTATTAATGCGGTCAGCGATGCCTGGCCTCCTTCGCAATCCCTCCGTGACTTCAAGGGACAAGCAAGACATGCTACATATCCTGTTTAGAGTGTTACACCTGGATCCAGTGGATGATGCCGATTTCAAGACGTGGCTCTCGGATGAGGTGGTGGCTGGAACCATAGTGGACGTGCTGTTTAGCCGGGAACCACACCCCAGTAAAGGATCTCCGCTGTTCTGTTTGCTCATAGCAGAAGTCTTACGCTTTTCCATCGATACCTCCTCCCAGTTGCTGACTGTGAAAATCTACGCGCGACTTGCGGAGGAGCAGTGGTTGGTGGTTATCGATCCTTTCTTCATGTTCGATGAAGACCAACAGGGTAAATGGTGGACTTACGATCACGCGAGCTTGGTGTCCTACGCATTTCTGGCGGCAGCGTACGTGGATGGTCTCCAGATTCTACGCCAAGCCGATCCAGTCGTCTATGGGTTAACCGAGCGCCACATCCAGGAACATCTATCGATACTCCTCAAAGTCTTCATTCTTTCTGACGTTGATAGCCGCCGTAGCCTGCGGCCTATCATTGAATTAGCGGGACAAGCATGGAATCCTTGTGTAGAAGGTCTTCGCCCATTCCTTCGATCCGAGGACGCCAGGCGCGCGTACGAGAGCAGAGGAGTTCGCACTGATCATCCTTTTAATCCCAAAGCCCGCCAGTTAGTTTATGCTCCTTTCGACGACTTGGAGGCATGGCTTTCAAAGCTTACTTGTCTGGGCAACCGCGAAGATGGCACATCTGGCGCTCAAAAGGTACTCCCGTTAACACACTGATTCCACTGTGAGATGCTCATGATTCCTTTAGGCACTGAAATCGTTATCAGCAGTGTGGGGAAAAGTTTCTAGTTCATTTGTACAGTGCTGTCGAAGTATCTTCAGACCGGGGATTCGCACGCTTTCAGGATCAAACGATGATAAGGCTGCAATCGATGACAAGGACGTTGCGCAAACTGACCTTGGGAACGTGTCATCTTCTGGCTCAGATGACCCAGGCCGCATAGTTTAGAGGTTGGACACTGTTGTACTAGCACGGGTTTCAGGTATTATAAGTACCTTACTTTCGTAGTTGTTTGGGTCTCAACTTCGTTCACTGCCCAGTTTCATAATAACAGCTTTCGTTGCGAGTCGTCTGAACCTTCTGAAGATGTAGTCACTGGATATGTTCTGAGGCCATCAGATACTGATTTGTGCAAGGGATTTGTGGTTAACAAGAGCACATTGCGTGATGGCGTTCGGCGAGGCCTTTTCGCGGCAAGGGCGAGCTGAAAATTTGATTGACCTTCCTTTACTTTCCCGTACAGTTTGAAGACACTCGAAACAGTTGGTAGAAATCTCGGATGGTCGTCTCTGATATAACAAAAAAGAACTTGCCCAATTGTTCCCAAACAACCTGAGGCACACAATAGTATCCAGAAGTACACAATACTTACCTACCACAATAACTCTGAGGACGTAGTGATGACGAAGCTCTCCAGGTCCTCGGGGGTTTCTTTTGTGAATAAACAATGAGTTCTTGACCAAACAACAGATGTCTGCTCAACAACCGTTATTCTAGACGATACTGCGCCACACTTTGGATTCGGTTGCTAACACTACCACAATAAGCACATCGCGGTCTTTGAGCTCTTGTTCTTACAGTCAGTTATAAAATGGTCAATCGAAGCCACAGACAATAGGGAACGACCGACAACATGCGCATCCCAGCACCGAATTCGATGTGGACGGAGTACGAAGCCATGTATCGGCAAGAGGTCAGGGAAGGAGGGGGCACAGGTTCGTCGTCGCGCCTGCCTGCCGACTGCAGGGCCGTGGGGTTCTTCTTGAGAGTTCAGGTCAAGGCGGGTCCCTTCTTCCTTGCCATATTATTCGCCGTACTCCACAGTACGCGGATCATCCCCAGTATGGTGGAAGAGGACTTTGAGTGCATAGTTCTGCTTCAGTTTTAATCAATCACTAAAGTTCCGAAAAAGAGAAAACGACGCACTCGTGCCAGAGATCCAAAACAGCCAGATCTTGCCTCTTCCAACAAAAAAAAGAATCCACGAATAGGGTAGGGAACATTCCTGTGACAATTGAATTCCACGGGAGCGCGTATACGTGGCGTGCGGTCATACAAAACCCTCCACCTCCAAGATCAGCGCCACACATAGTCATCGGCCTTCTTTCCAACCAAATCAAGGTACGCCCTGGTACTCGACACGCCAAAATCGCATCCATGAGTCGCCCCTTCCAAACGTGGACATCATCTCGATATCGACTCCAATCTAGAAGGCGAATGACTGAAAGCAGGCGACATCTCTTGGAGCATATGACGGTCCTCCCTTGGACCGTCGGGGTAGTCACCATGGGTGAAGAGTGCAAAACGCACGATCGGATATAATGCGTTGTTAGTTACGTGGGCTATACATGAGCTCCTCATAATGTCGGATACGCCGACGCGGCAGGCCGTCCTGAACCATATCTGGAACCGGAAACAAAGGTGGGCGTAGGACGATGCGGCGAGGGGGCCAAATGATGAGGACAGTTCACATGCAGAGGTGGAAAAGGATATGTATTAGGCTGGGTAACCAGGGGGCATTGGTTGGGACGGGATCAAACGAGAGCTGTTATACGGGATTAACCTACAAAAGCAGAGCCTTGAAGGAAGACGACGACGTACCGATTTGCCGACATCGTTTTATAGCTTGATTTCTCCTCAGTCATCCTCTCCAGTATGACTGCAATCCAGCTCGACGACAACGTAGGGAGACCAGGTCGCGTCGTATGTGGTTCATACGAGGATAGTGGTGAATGCGGAGGTAGGAGGGAAAGTTTGGCCGGTCCTGTAGCAAACAGGGGGCTGCTAGCGGTTGAACGGCGGATCAAGGTCGTATACGCAGCACAACGGATAAATTAGGATAGCCCTCTCGCGGTCTGAGCGATGCAGAAGGAACGCTCCAGACAGAAGAGTAGGGGGAAGGGCGGCCAAGTCGAGAATGGTGGTAGAGTAGACGGTACAATCATTCCTTCACTGTCAAATGCGATTTCTGAGGCGTTTTTCCGACACTGCACCAAAGTTAGCGCGCTGATATACGAGAGAGGGAGATACTTACGCTCTCGAGCTACAGACATTCTATAACATTAGCTACACTTATTCGTTGTAGATTCTATGGTCGGATCCATGACGGCCAAGGTCGTTCAATTTGTGGAAGGCTTGTCGCAAGTCTAGGCTTGATTTGACCAGAAGTCGCCACTGTCAGCGCCAGGCTAAGAGTGCAGTCAGCCTGCAAAGCACGTCAATGACAAGAAATAATTAGCTAATGGTCCGAATCACCTATTCCATCGTCGTTCTTGTTCTTGAACACAATGACCATGATGGCATCAAACTCTTGTGTCCTTTATAAAAAGAATTCCCCTGCTCTTACGCCCAAAGCACCTCTACACCCACAACAATAACCGCAACCACCATCGCCTCCCGAAGAATGAACATGGGACAACCACGATCGCCACCACTCCATATCGAAACCATGATTCTGCCTGTGACGCCACTGCACCAGCAAACAAGTCCCCGCAGTCGTCTCTTCCATCTCGCTCTCCTAGACGTACTAAAAGGCACCAGTGGAGACACAACGATAACAAGGACACGCCAACGAAGTGCGAGCTGCCCGATCCGCCTGACACCAGCACGCGATGAGGATGTCGAAGAGATCCTCTCTCCAGCTGTATGCCACGACCCGCAGGAACCGAATCTGCTGAAGGCGTTAAAGATGCCCTCGGTCTATGTGGCGCTTTTGCCCTCCACAGGTACCAGCATCTACAGGCTGCTCGCTAGCCACGCAGAGGTTGATAACGACGCCAACAAGAATCGGCTTTCAACGGAGGACATGAACGGAGGTAGAGGCGACGAATATGATGTGACGAAACCTCTCGTGCTCACGCGAGTTCGGCACGAGGAATTAAGCATCGTTGAACCATTCCAGTGCTCTACAAAGATACTCCCCATTACGCGAAGACACGAGCTGGGGGTGAAAGCAAATACTGACAGTGTCACCGCTGCCGAAGATACCCAATGGGAAGAGAAATGGGCCAGGACTGTATGTTACATGGGAGATGTAACAGAGTCTGAGAAAGGAGAAGTGGATAAGGTTGCCAAAGTGCTAGGAGTTTTGGTTTTTATTGCATTTTTCTTCATCCTGTGTAACATGTAAGTATAATGTCATAGTGTAGGATAAGGGCATACATCATATATTTCGTGGTGGCGAGGCGTGGTAGCCGCCTGCCAACTATGATGGTTCATGGTACAATTCCTATGACACGGGACGCGTACTATGTGACGGAGATTGCGCATATCCATGCACTGATGGTATATGTAGTCTCGGTATTGATTTTCCTGTTCGTCGGCCGACGTCTAGGAGTTCTTGGACGAGCGTTTATGAGATGTCGAGGTAAGTAATGGAATACATGATGGTGGTTGGAAGAGAGCAATTGTCGGGTCACGGGCCGATGTTCCGAGGCAGATTTTGGTTCCATCATCATTAGCCACCTACTTTGTGGAGGATTTCAGAGCTTGCTACTCGACAATTTGCGTAAACGTCCTTCTCAAGCTGAGCACATTATCGAGCCTTCAAGAACGAGTGTATGTTCCCTAGATGTTCTGTAAGCAATCTGTAAGTTGGACTTACTCATGTTCTATTCCAGTACTTGGATGATCATTGTTTCTTGATTCGGCCACAGGCCTATAAAGTGAGGCTAGTCCAACGCCTTCAAAAATATACCAAGGTAATAGCTTAAGTGAATCTCAGTGCTTGTTTTTCTTGCCAGCAAATGGACGGCGGTCCTGCCTAAATCTTGGACGGAGGACCGGGCCGAGATTCCGCATCTTGACCATCAACTGTTACTTGATTCACTCCACTCGCGTTTCCATCTATAAAACGTGAGCTCAAGACGCGTCTTTAGCCTACAGACTTGCTTATTTTTCTTCCTAGAACGCCTACTTCTGTTTGACACGTCTGGCGCAAGCGCGCATAGCAATTTACTGCCCAGAATGGTAGACAGCCCATGCCCTACGTGCATCCTCCTCTCCCTCCATCCAAAAGATCCCCTGAAGAAGCGAACTGACCGCGTTGCCGAGCTTCTTCTCCAGAACCACCCACCTCTTGACGTAGAGCTCGCCGACTTCCGCGCCGTCGTCGATAATTCTCCTGAAATACTCCAGGACCTGGACGAAAAGATCGTGCAGGCAAGGGAAACACTAGACCATCTTATCCAGGCGCGTAAGCAGGCAGAATCACATCTCGCCGACGCGAAGTCCCTTGTTCATCCTATTCGCCGTCTCCCAAACGAAGTCATATCGGAAATCTTCTTTCACTGCGTACCAAATTGGCACACCCGGTTCTCATTCGACTCGGCACTTTCACTCGATCCGCGTAGGGCGCCGTGGACGTTGACGGCTGTGTCTCGTCGCTGGCGAGACATCGCGCTGTCATTGCCCCAGCTATGGACGTATATTCGCTTCAATTCCGAAAGGCATTGCGAGTATATCACTCCTCATCAGACTGTGTACAAGACAACTCTGTTCCTTGAACGCTCTAAAGGCTATCCCTTATCCATATATATCACTGGCAACTACCCAAACCTTGCAGCCGATCCGGCATTTGCAGCCCTAGAGGTCTCGATACCGCGTTGGAAGTCCCTTTCAATCTCGTTACCCTCACTGTCGGTTTTCTCGCCCGGAAATATTTTCTCCTGCCTCGAACACCTCATAATTTTTTCGGCAAACTCAGGTTTGTACGTCAATTTAGATTTATTTGAGGCCACGAAAGCGCCTTCCCTTCGCGTGCTTGAAACACGGAGTTGTGTTTCGTGGCGCCGTTTCGAACGCCTCTCCCTTCCGTGGTCTCAACTCACCACCGTCCGTGAATTCTCCGCTTTCGATAAGGCCGGACTCGACTTCCTCCAGCAAATCACAAATCTGGTGGACCTCGAGGTCAACCTGGGGATTGAATCTAGAATCCGTGTTAGCACTGTCGCCCTTCTCCCGAAGGTTCTTCGATTCGAAATCAAGGAAAACGCAGATGCTGCACCTACGTGTTTGGAGGATGTCTTCGAAATTCTCGAGATGCCGTCCCTGTCCGAACTCTCTCTTTCTTTCCCTTCCGTGGACAAAGTTCACTTCTTCCCTGACTTATTTGTGGGCGGGTGCAAAAGATTGGTCAAGTTACATATTATCGGGGGCATGAAGGGACATGCAGACAACACTTCCAATCTGCTTCGATTTCTGTCGTGCACTCCGTGCATCCAGGACTTCCGCCTTGTCGACAAGCTGTCCGTCGAGTTTATTGTTGGACTGAAGGCCACTTCCGGCCCTCTCAGGCTTCCATGGCTTCGCGTACTCGACATCGGCGCCTGCTCTCGCGACCCTACTCTTATCAAAAGGAACTCCGTGATCTATGACATGCTACAATCCAGATATGTGCCGCTCGCGGAGACCGACAACTCAGAGGACACGAAATTCGGAAGGATGTCGGGAAGCGGAGTGGACGTGACGATGGGAGCAACGTCGTCTCGAGTGGAACGTCCTGGTCGTTGCTTGGAACGAGTGCGCGTTCCCCGCTGGTTGTATATAAAGGAGGATCGACGATGGAAGGAGATTTGTGGCGCAATTCAGGTAGAATGTGGTATCGTTATGAAGGATGACAGGTGAAGTGGCCCATGGAATATGCGATCAGACGGTGCATGCTGGATAATGGGAAGACATTCCTTTATTTAAACGTTAAGTACTTTAATTCTCTGTTCTCATATGTAGGCATACATAAAGGACCTCAGAATGAAATGTTACACAGTTACTTGTACTATCTCGTCTACCTGTGACAACCTCAACGCTTGCCTGGACATCGAGGTATTTACTCATCGGCAACCACAACCACACTCTTCGCCAAATTCTCGCCCATCTGGATCTTCCTGATTGCCTCGCCGGCACCTTCCAAACCTTTAGTGATCTCCTCCTTGTACTTGATCTCGCCACTCGCCAACTTCTGCGGGATGACACGGTAAAACTCGTCCGTCCACTTGGGTGCGAGGAACCACTCGAGGAAGCCGTTGATGGAAAGGAGGGATGACACAAACCGTACTATTAGCTATTTGTAAACGGCTGAATTTGGTACCATTTTCAGTCATTATCATGCAATGATGATTTTCTCACCAAGAAACAACTAAAATCGGTGCCCCTTCTATAGGATAACTAGAATTGGAACCAGAGGTGCGCCCGACCCGCTATTGCCTTATTTGGTAGGACAGAGGGTCCTCCGCGATGTGGCGCAGTTTGCAGTGGGTGATATATTCCGGTTAGGGTTGGGTTAGGTTGGTTAGACGGGAGGTTAGGGTAGGTTGGTGGCTCTTCGGCGTGCGTCAGCGCGCCCTAAGTACACTTAGGGTTCGGGAACCGAAGCCTAAGTGCCCGGGTTAGGTGTTCGAGTTAGGTGTTCGGGTTAGATGTTCGGGTGGTGGGCAATATATCTTCTCGGGGGGTCTGGGGTCTCCCCAGCACTTGGTTTAGGTGTTTCCATTCACTGGGTCAGCCCGGACAGTGCGGCGTCGGGAGGCGCTGTACCAATTTCAGTTATCGGGATGATCCCGCCGAAGCCTCTCTCCCGATCGGTACTGATTTCAGTCATTTTCACACATTTCAGTCAATATACATAATAACTAATAGTACGTATCTTGTATATACTCGATGGAAAGGCTGCGAGCGAATATTTGCCAGAGGTTCTAAGTATTTGAATGAAGGCGTGAGTGAGACGGATGACAGACAGACAGACCTTGTAAGTCTGGCCCTTGGCATCGTTGTAGGACGAGATCATACCGCAGACGATGATGCGGCCAAAGTCTTTCATCGATTCGAGTGCGGCATCGAGGGTAGATCCGCCGACGTTGTCCCAGTACCTAGCGAGGGCGATGAGATTGACAGTAGACACGGGCAGTAGTACTTAGGAGCGACATACACATCGAGAGGGCCTTCCTTCTTCAATACCTCCAAGGTATCAGTAGTCTTGTAGTTGAACGCTACGTCCGCTCCGATTTCTTTCATGAACTGGACCTTCGCGTCCGATCCTGCAGAACCGATGACCTTCAAGCCATCGAGTTTGGCTAATTGTATGACCATTCTAGACGAAGCGCGTCTGTATTTAGATAAGTGGGAAAATAGAGAAGGAACTCACGAGCCCACAGCGCCAGCCCCAGTGCTAACGAAGATGGTATCTCCCTTCTTCGCCTTGGCGTATTCCTTGTAGGCGAAATACGCAGTACGTCCAGGCATACCCGCCGCGCCGACGTAGACCGACCAAGGGAGCGAAGGTTCGGTTTTCTTGATCACTTGGACTTTCGAGAAGTCGTTGATGATAAAGTATTCCTGGAACTCTGGAGGGCTGTTCAAAGGAAGGATGGAGTTTAAAGGAGAACAAGCATACTAATCATGCCAGTAACATGGTCACCGACTTTCATATCCGGGTTTTCGGAGCGCAGGATACGGGCCACACCATAATTGTATAGTCTGTCAGTATATCATTAACGGCATTCGGTAATTCGGTGACTCGATGAACATACGGTTGTCCAAGGAGAAAGGCAGGCTGGAAAGGCGGAGTATGAGAAGGGCATGGGAGTGGAGAACGGAGATTCAAACATACAGAATAAGAGTCGATACTGGCATCACGCATCTTTCCTCGAAGGTATGGATCGACGGAAACGACAAGTGTCTTAACCAAGATACCGCCGTTAAGTGCCACAGTCTCGAGGTCGATAGTCTGGCTCGCGTCGTAAACCGTCGTCTGACCCGGTACCGGAAAGCCTGTTCAAGTCGTTTTAGTTCAGCATATTCAACGCCAAATCCGAACTTGGGCTAAAACATACCGGTTGGGATCTCGTTGAAAAGGACTGCCGAGTTCTGTATGGGTGCCATTATGATTGATGTGGTGTTGTGTTTTCCCAGACGTCGCCACCGTGGGCCTTTATACAAAGTAGAAGCAGCCGCAAGTGCCTCCGGTTAAGAGACATCCCGGCGGATCGATATCACTGGTGACTGTTGCAGTGACGTTTTCCACACGAGTACCGAAGCAAAGCGGATGACATTTACAAAGCAGATCATGCTTATTTCCACGCTGAGTGAGCGGTTAATAAGTACTCGTGCGATGAATAACGTTGCGGTGCGCTCACTTTGTCCCGATGCGACTTCGTGGTACGTCGCGGGAGGCATGATGAAGAGAATGACCAAGCGATTACTGTTGCTCGGTGGTGATTACGGACTGCAGATACTAAGGGTATGATGATGGAAGACGGGAGGATAGGTGCACAGGACAAACAAAACCACATTTTGACACTGCCCGTGTTGCTCGGGACCACTCAACTGGTTTTTGAGCAGGGGTGATATAGCAGAAGCGAGTCGAAGGAGATATTCGCACTAAGAAGGTTTCATGAAATTGAATGCTTTGAACGGCGGGATAGGTACATTAGTATCTTGCAAGTTCATAAGTAGTATGGACGTTGTACCGGCCGAGCGCAGATACGCGAATGGGGTCTGTGAATACTGGTCCCAAGACTGATGACAGTTCGTGTAATCCCTGGAACTCGTCAAGGATACAATCCAGCGGACTTGAGCATAACAATCCTTTCGGACTCGATTTCCAGCCACTCGAAACGCAAGTAATGAGCAAAGTCCCTCAGACCTATGCCTACAGAAACGAAGATAAGCGCAGAACCAGCGTTGAATACGGCTTTCACGGCCCGGCGTGTCGTGGTCCTGTAAAGCTTTTCATCAAGCAAAGAAAACTCTTCTGCCAGTGGACAACAGATGCGACCTGTATGTTTACATGGGCAGTCGGGAATCGTACTCACTGACGCAGCATGCAGCCGGGTAGCGCCTCGTTCTCGCCTGGGAAAGAACTAAGACGACTATCTCTGACTTTGGAGATACGAATAAGAGGGAAGGCGATAACGTTTCAGGCGACAGCGATAGTTGATTTAGGCGAAGTCGTAAGAGTAGAACGACCAGGTATCGCGTACATAACCCAGGCTTGAAGTTCTGTTGAATGTTGTCAAATTTCTTCTTCTCCAAAACCTAGCATGCAAAGCACATACCTCCCAATGATTGTAGAACTTGAAATACTAGGCTAGACCCAATCGTGGATTTGCGGAAGTGAATTTTCCAACAGTCGCGTCGCACGTCCGCTGAGGTTTATGGGTCGTTTTGTTGGTTATCCCGCTGAAAATGTCTGAGATGATGGTGCTCTTCAAAAGCTGTGTTTGCCAAAATTGGTATTTTTTCCAGGAGCACGTGAGCGTTCCTCCCTTTCTCACCAACGACGATCACGCGTTTAACCATCTTGTTTACACTTGGTCGGTGGCGCTAGGCTATTTAGGGAAATACTCGGTATATTTTTTCTCGTAAGTTAGAACTTCCCAGCTGACGTTCTCAGAGCTTCGAAGGCCTTGCCTCGTGAATTTGCTGCGTCGTCCTGCAGCACGCCAAGTCCTAGTTAAAGTAAGCCAAGCTTGCTCGTCTGTGAGGCTACTTGAACTCTTGAACTCTAGATATCAAGACTTGCTTTGGAGCTGTTGGCAGTCACATAGCTAGAAGGGCAATCATACCAGGTGAAAGTCATTGCTACTGCCTGTTCCTCATTATATTGAAACCAAGTAAATTTAGCCATGACCGATAC
>QLPD01005399.1:0-20877 GCA_003314085.1 Hymenopellis raphanipes | reverse complement strand
CGAAATGCAAACCAACCTTCTCCTGCTGGTAGCATTGCGGCACCATCGTACGATTCCCATGGTCATCAGAATACCCCGAGCCTGCTATCAGAAGCGGACAACCTCGTTGCAAGGATTGACCAAAGGATGCAGGTTATGTCCTTGAATGCTCACGGGTCTTCACAGACTGCTCCCTTGTTAGCAAGATCTTAGTAACCGGCAGATCGCCCCGACGCACCGAAAGGCGATAAATGCTGAGATCAAGCTGAGAATCGAGATGCTCCCTTTCGGAGTCAGTTCGAAGCGAATTGATGCACCGTACGACAGCTATCGGGGAAGCCCTGCCACGGGTGCCCCTGGATAGCATTCGGAGTGAGTAGATAGCATGTAGAACACAGTGAAAGGTCTATAATCACAGTACAACTGTACGAACAAATGTTCATTGAGTACCCGCCTAGGCCATATCGAGTCGACAGGCACGTACGTACTGCCCTTGTTGAATGTTCACGTTCGTGGGCTTCATTTGCTTCCGGAGTACGGTAATTCCAATGCCTGCCAATGCGCCATTCAAAAATTATGCCGCGGCTGCGCGACTCCCATTGAAAGACGAAGCGTCCTTGGTATGCCACCGCCGATTATGCCGTTCACGAAGGATTTAGGACATATACATCCTAGAAGGCGACGGCTAGCTATGTACCAAAAATTGCGAGCCACTCAGATTGGCGGTGTTGGCAACAAGACACGCGAGATAATGGCCGATTTACGCAGCGCACGCTGTCTTCATCTACATTCATGCAGTTGGCAAAAAAAGGAGGACGATGAGAAACGAGGACTCGCCAGAATGTCAACAAAAACTGGTGGCCTTAATTAAGCTTCTCGGCGACAAATAACGCAGAAACCGTCCTTTCCAGGAATACCATTCGTCTCGATTTTATTCAGCGACGGTGGCTGTGGGTAATCCTCGCTCTGAGATGCACTGTTGTAAATGAAACCGCGTTCAGAGGGACGTCGAGGAAGAAGAGAAAGCAGCGAGCACAGCCACATGCCAGGCCGCTTTGCTTTTGCCACAATTGTGTCGTCTTTCCGTCGTCCTCCTCAAGTCCTCCTAAGCCAGCCATACGTGCTCAAAATTCTGTCATATTCGGACGGCTCCTATGGTAGCGTGTCGGCACTCAACCCATTGGAAATATTTCACCGTGAAGTCACAGTGTGGCTCAGCAAAACGTCGCCTTCCGCAGTGGGGACCATCGTACGCCGCTTCGCATCAACCTGCTGTGAAACTCATTGACGGCAGCGCTCTTCCTTCACCTCGCTGACGTATCTGCATGTCGTCCAGACGTGATTCAGGAACCATTCTGGCGCCATAACGGATTTCAATCTCGTGCTTCGTCTCATTTTTCTCCCTCAAATCTGAAATTTCCTGACTACTGAAAATCACTCCTTCTTGAGAAACTGCGTCTCTACTCTGGTGGCTTTTGACTGTCATACGCGATACGGTACTATACAAGACACGTCCTGAATATGGAACAACAGCGATGGCAAGATGTGATGCCCCTCGTCGAAATGGACTGATTTGCGCAATAGAACTATCGAAAGTCAATGCGGATGTGGCGTTTGTCCCTCGCTCTGATTTCTGTGTGTTGCTTCTATTTTTACGTTTCCGCAGCTACTGAAGCTTCCAAGCATCCCAAGTGGTCGTCATGCATAGCGTTCATACTGACGTTAGAAGCGGTATTATTGCTAGCTCATCCTAACGTCAATCTACCGCACAAGGCTCAGGCAAGGTACCCATATAGCTTTGCATAATACTACTGTGCTTCTCGCGAATATGCCGACCGAGGGAGCTCCCATGAGGATAGCTTTTTCTGCATCCATCAATAGGACAAGAAAACCGCATACCGAGATGTGCAGCCATAATATGATCTGCGAGATTGTTAGCATTCACGACCTAGGAAATCACCATTTCTACTCACTCTCGAGGGAACGTTTAACGGTGAAATCAAGACCGTTGCATCCAAGGCAGACTTGGTTCGCGGAACGTTTGCGCCTTCGAGTTATGACACGTTGGTCTCTGCCACGAGATCTATTCACAGTATGCCCATCAATGGGAGCGTGCTGATCCCATGCGCCCTCACTCTCACTCGAAGAGCCGCTGTCCGGAGCTCGGAATGAACGGGACGTCTGGGAAATCATACTGGACAAAGGTGTTCGTGGAGTCTCTATCCCCGGTACATCTAGGAAAGGGCAATTGAGCGCCTGCGTTGGAGCAGAATAGCTGCTGTCCGTGTTCAGATCTGCGTCGGGCAAGTCATTGTTTGATAGACCAAAGTCCCCAAGTCCACCAGGCACGCCCCCTAGAAAAGTGAGTGAGTTTCGTGTCGACATACCCGGTAAGTCTTACAAACCTTGGAAGTAGGACTGGGGAAAGGGATAGTTGAAATTTGGAAAGTTCAGAAATGAAGACATGTCGAGGTCACTGAATGTCAAGATGAGTAATGAATCGATTGTACAGTCATGGACTGGCACGTACAACGCGTTGTTTACAAATTGGTCAACATTGCGGGGGCCTTCAGCACCTTGTGTGGGCCACATTCCACTTGAATTCATGATGTGGAATTGTGTTGGCTGTACATGCTACTCAGCTACTTATAAGTGGCATTGTTATGATGGTGGCAGCAATGCTATCGGTCGAAGGGTTCTTGAGAACTTCAAGCTGTCCAAAGCCTTAGGTACATGCTCACGTATCCGAAGACCCCCGACTTAGAATCGCTTACCCTTACTCCATAAGTCTGGATTTGATGCTGTCCCGGAGACTCGACTGTGCTGGTAGAGACCGAGAGCCCGCTTCAAGCGCCGTTACACCACGGCCGTTCAATAGATTGTCCAGTGTTCCTAGATTCACAAGCAGCACGGTCGATCAACTCCGCTGCAAGCAAGTGATAGCTCCCCTCGCTTGATACCGTGAGGAAAACAGCCTGACTAAGTTCAAGGCATCTTCATCTGTTCTGCGAATCTAAATAGCGTATGAAAACGTCCCAAGTTTAGCCGCAGATAGCATCACATGTAACGTCGCAGATGAAAGCTACCGTACATGAGCCTCTTCTAACAGCTGGTTCTCGTCCTTCCTGACGCCGGAAGACACTGCGCGGTAGTGAGAGGGCTAACATGCCATTCTGAATCTTCCTACACCACTTAGAAGACGTTTATCAAGACCAACACTCCAACGTTGGAATAGGAGAATGTCGGTGCGTCCACCGAACGTCATCGTACGAGGTCGTTTCATCGAAACCGGGATACGGCTGTTTGCGGCGTCAGAAGGGTGTTGATGAACTCTCAGCGCTCACCGTTCACTGTACCTAAGTTCAGTATAGCTATTTCCGAAAGCCCTTTGCGATCATGCTAGCGCTTAAACGCGACACTGAGGTCAAAGTACCGGTCTTCGTCAGGAAAGTGCCTAAACATGTGAGCCCGTCTTGTCGTGGATTGGAGACGCATAACTGTCCCTGGTGTACATACTTAGCAGTACGTCGGGTTCGGAGGCTGTTGCGGAGATTCAAAGCTTCGGCAAATGCCATACTGTCTTGTCCACCTCTTTCACCACGACCACGACCACGACACGGTCAGCAAAAAAACTATGTTTACTCCCTGATTTACGTCTAGCCTGAATCAAGAGAAAATGCCTAACTCCAACAACAAGCTTGACTCTGAAAGGACAGAAGACAGGATCCCGGATACAACGTCACTCTGGTGTATTGAACCGCAAATCTGTACGGAGTCTCGGAACGGCGTGTACCCTTGCCTCCACACCTTGAACGACCCTCCAGGCGACCGTGGAACTTTGCGGGTCCAAGCTGACCTAAGCCTACTCGCGCCGCTGTGCCATGTTTAGTTCTTGCATGAGCGTCTGTTGACTACCTTGGTTTGTCCCTCCACTGTTCTATTCGGAAGATGTGGCGTCAATAGCTCTTGTAGATCGGCTATCTGTTGATTATTACCTGACGCGACAACTTTACGGACGACGATTTGCCGCACCGAACTGATGTTGGTAGGTCAGGAAGTTGTAATGTTATTTCTTGTGAATTTCTCAACATTCTGTACAAGGTAGCATAGGCGAGCAGTGACTATTCACTCGCGACCCATGAATTCCTCCATTTCCGCGCTGTGCTCCTCGCACATGTGGTGCCTCAGCGGAGTTTCTTGATAAAAGCATTCTTGACATTCGGAAAGTGGACAATAAAACTGAACGCCTAGATGAAACGTTCGGGCGTGATCTAAAAGGTGATCAG
Source organism: Hymenopellis raphanipes (assembly GCA_003314085.1). Taxonomy (NCBI): domain Eukaryota; kingdom Fungi; phylum Basidiomycota; class Agaricomycetes; order Agaricales; family Physalacriaceae; genus Hymenopellis; species Hymenopellis raphanipes. The sequence goes on along the minus strand of QLPD01005399.1, from coordinate 16,612 downwards.
TCGAGGGTCAAGGGGGAGGTCGAGTACTGACTTTCAAGGTCACGCTTGGACTCCGGCTTGAAGTTGGCGGGGCATTCGTCAGTGCAGTCCTGAGGAATCCCGTCCATTAGGTTGCAGAGAATGTCCTTGTGCGGCCCTTTCAAGTTGAAATGCCGTTTCAGTGAAGCAAAATGGTAATAGCTTTTGTCACATCCTTCAAGAGGACAAGAAAATTTCATCATTAGGTGTTCGGCGAGGATATGGTCTGTTCACAACTCAGTATGGGAACGGTAAGGATTTGATCTTCAGAGGCACTTGCCTATAAGACCCCGTTTGTCGGCATAGGAAGTTCCCATACATTTCTTGCAACCCCACTTCGCCAAGTACGTGCTTGTCGTCTCATCACGGAATTCTGTATCCGAACTCAGAGAGCTACTGGTCGAGGCGTCGGGGGAAATGTCAGGAGGCATAGTGGTAGTCCTTGGGACATCCTGCGGCTCATCCAAGGCATGGTAGAGTGATGAAGACTCTTTGTAGTTGAACGGCGGCAAACCAGCCATGATTTGGGTATTAACTGGCCACCAACGCGTCTATATAAACTGGGTCGATAGCATTGCTCGATGTTGTTCTACGGTTAGCATGAAGACATTCGTAAAGCATTGCTTTCCCGGATTTAATGTCACTAGTCGGTGTTGTGTGGCGAACATGTATAGATCAGTGAACAAATGTGCGAAAGCCTCGTAAAGATACAGTAGGCGCCTAGTGAACCCTATGCTCACTGCTATCGACGTGGGTCGCACGTTAATTTCAATGTTAGCAGCTGCAAACTTGAAGAACAGGGCTCAGACGCTTGTCAACGTTAACGAATACTTTGCCACTTGATCGACCATCAGCGCTAATCACTAAGAAATCAACATATCAGTGTACCCGCAATCTTGGGTAGTAATCACCAGACAGAGGGTTCATCAATGCTCGACCGCCGTTTGGTATTGGGCGGACCACGCGCTGGCGCTAGAAAGAAGATATTCAACTCTGATGTAGGCCTTCGCCTCCCAGATTGGTCATAACAGCCCGGTCAATCTCCGCTTCGTTCCCTCGTTTCCTGATTTGTGTGGTCGACAATATCCTCCCCGAAGATGCTTACTACAGGCTCCACGGAACCGTCCACATCCTCCAATGTACACTATCCCTCTCTTTGAAAGACTGAAGTTCTCGTAAACTTGACTCATCAAGCGCTTTGTGAAGAACAGGACATATAAGTCGTTGTCATTTTGAACAGTGGCGCCACAGTCAGAATCTACAAATGGGTATACAAGTACGACTTCAACCATCCAGAACCCTCTCAGGCTGCCGGACCGCGTAACACTTCAAGTTCATCAAATTGTCGTGTGTCTTGCGCATATGCTGCCGCAGAGAGGATGCCTCTCCGTACCAATCTCCACATCCCTCGAACGGACAAGGAAAATGTGTATCCAAATGTTTGCGCATGATGTGATCTGTGAAAAAGTCAATCTTGTTTTGGCGAAGGGTTAAATAGCGAAGACTGACTTTCGAGATCTGGTTTACTGTGGAATACAGCTCCTTCATGGCATCCGAGGCAGATCAACGAGGCTGAATTTTGACTGGAGGCGGTGGCGTCACTGGTCGGGGTCGAATCATAGATAAGCGCACGTCTGTAGGCTCAGATAATGGGAGAAACTACCTGGGAAGTAACTGATCCACGAAGCGCGTGATAGCGGAATAATGCTGGGCGCGAAGGTGTCGACGAAGGGCACTTTCATAATGAAACTCTTTCTCGCATTCCTTGATAGGACAAAAGAGCCTCATTTTGAAGTGAGAGACCAGGATATGGGCTTCGAAAGGCTATCAGCAGGATCGACGATCCAAGTTTAAACTACGCACTGTCGAGGGATCGTTGACTGGTAAAATCGAGTCTAGGGCACCTAGAACATGATAATATTGCTGGATATATCCGCCGGCGCTCGACAGCGGTCTGATTTCTTCCATGTAGACGAGGCGTAAAGCTCTGCGAGGGCAGTACACCAGCCCTCAGGTTGGGATGAGGATGGACGACAGTCCGATTGACCTCCTTGGAGGTCGTATTCGGAAGCGTGCTGGAGAGTGTGGAAAGGTGTGTAGATCCATCATACGTGGGGCCGTTACCAGGCCAGTAAGGCGTCGGACGGACAGGAACGGCGGGTACGGCGTTGTATGGGTAATCGATGACGCCGCTCGATGACTGGAAAGTCGTCCGACTATGGAGCGGGCGAACATACGCTGACCGCCCAAGACTGTCACCAGGCGCCCCTGGCGGCGGGAAGGCCCATCCGCCCCCAACGCTGGAGGGAACATTAGGCGCTTGGCTGGGGGATCCGAAGGGGTCGAACGTTGGAGGGCATGAGTGCTGGTCGTACCCGGCTTGTCCAACGGTGGCCGAGACGCCAGGCAGTGTGCAGTAAACATCACTGCCAAAATGTTGCTGATCGGACGAGGCTGAAAATGTGTTGGCCGGGTCCTCGTCGGGAACGGCGAAGTAGTGAGAGGGCTGGGCGTGGTATGCCCTAGAGCGGCAGGGTATCCATGAGCGTCTACGAGCAAGGGGGGAGAATGCGGCTTACGGAATAGTGCCTTCCAACGCCTCAGAGTATTCATTGACATGGTCATGTGTATCGACAGAAGAGTCAGTCATGTTGCGTGGTTATTTGAACATTCCCTCGCAAACTCGCATTTCTTAAATGAGTTCCTACTGCCATCGCCAGCTACAGCGCTATCCGCCACAAAATGCGCTTGGACGTAATACTTATGTTTGTGGGTAGCCTGTTACATCGCCGTTCGCATCCGTAACTGCTATCCTATCGAAACATTTCAAGATTCAACGGAGAGTAACTTGTTGCTCACCAGGATTCGGAAGTAATTGTAAGCAATCTAGTGAAGATTGTGCAATAGTCCTGGATAGCATTTCGGTAACAATACAGGGCATCGCGCTCTCTATAGGAAGCTGCGCCAGTGTGCGTAGAACCTTCGAGAGCACACACTCAAATGCTGTTCAGATGTCTAAACTTGAGCATTCCGAGCATGCTATCGCCCTGTTCACTGTTTATTTGGCCAGGGTTCTCCACGAGTCGTGCACAGAAGCACGGATGGTTCGAGGTCAAGTTGACATTGCGCTATGGCCCATGCCAGAACGAAAAATAACTTCAATTTCCGACCTATGTGGGCTAGTATCGGAACCCTGCTTGATAATCATACTGAGACGTACGATTTCGTTGAAGAAGACATCTTGTGACGCGGCGTCCAAAGTGGAAGGCTCCCATCACGTTTGTCGGTGACATGAATCCGCCGACCGCCTCGAGCTGAACGTCTCCGATCCAAGCCGAAATGAACTGCGATGATAGCATTGTGAGCATTTCCTGATAGTGAACATCTCCGAAATTCATTAAGTCGACGAGCGCTGCGGGAGTGTATCTTTGCTTTTTCCGGGACGATGTTGACTTCGATCTGTCTCGATCCTCCGAGCACCATAGGTGTAGGCTTGTCAGCAGGTCATAGAACACTTACCTTTGAAAGCTTTGATGTGCAAGACCCCAGAATTGTGGCGAATCTGGGATAGTATGAAACAATTTATGCATACGTCGTCTATCTGCCCATGGGGGAGGAAAACACTCCTTGTAAAACTAAGAACAGCAAAATAAGAGGACAACGAACAAAACAGAAAGCACTCACTCTGGCTGCGAGTAACCGAGGTCCGATCCTCTACGCTACATACAACGAGACTACATCTTCCGTTGTCTCTCTTCACAAGAGGGAGGAAAATACTCCGTGTAAACCTAGGGACAGTAAGCTAAAGAATATTAACGATCAAGGACACCGTAAACGTACGTAGAGCCAGATTCCGAGCCACTACCCCCGGAAGTCTTTTCCACTACGCCAGGCATTCCATGTATCCGGAAACAGGCTAATATACAGGCATTCTGCGGTCAAGGCACGGCAACTTGATGTTCATGCGCGCACTACCAACTTAAGAAGTCGAGCTCATCGTGACGTTCAGCGACAACCACGATACGAAGACAGCATGATGTCTAGGCGACCGACGTATCGCAGAAATTCGACGAAGAGGAAGATGTTGCGCCACGACCGGAGCGGTAGAGTGAAGGATGAAGACAAGTCACGAAATAAAATTCGCCCCTCAACTTTGTTCTCCCATGCATGAGACTATCGATGCTCAGTCTTCAGGTGGCCTGAGATTGGGACCATCCGTCGTATGGTGACGGTCCAACTCTACAATATCCGACTCTTTGTCGCTGTGCAGCGAACAATCTTGAAGGGATTTAACACGAGCGAGGCTAAGACGAACCACTTCATTTGTATGTGATTCGGTGAACTGCGTTCGATAGGGCGAGGAAATACCCTCTACATGTGCCACGAGTGCGATCCGCAAGGAATAAACAACGACTACGACACCGCTTCGTCAAGATATGTCGACGGTTCGGGAGGAGAAATTTTAACACATATAGCAATATACGGGCGGCGGTGTCGCAACTTTGTTCATTTTCCTGAATTTACGTTGAATGCAGCTCGCAGTCGAATGCTATAACAGAGGACATACCAAGTCTGACCAGATTTACCGCAATGGCTATACAGGCTACAGGACCAAGGCAGTGCCGCTCTCGCGCAAGGCAATTGAAGTTCCAGGGGGTGGAGATGTCGTCCTGCGAATTCCTAGAGTATTCCTAGTGGAAGAGTGAGATCAAGCAGGAATCAGCACAGCCATCCGCTTGCTGCCTTCATTCGTACCATCACCACCACCTTTGGCCTTCTCATAAAGTTCTATCCCTCCTGGATATCGGGCCTTTTGAACCAGAAATTGTTGAATCTTTGACAAGGCTATTTCACCCGTTCATGATCAGTATCCCAAGGACCTGTCGGTCACCCTTTTCTTTCCGAGTCTTTTCACCGCGGATCCTCTGACCAAAAGCGGACGGCCTATTTTCCCTCTATGTCGGCTCTTCGTGTACTACTAACCGCCCGACTGGTCAAGCCACACAATGGCGCTGGCGGGACGACGAGTCGGAGGATGGACGGCGTCAAAGCAAGATCAGGAACTCTCGTACTGGCCCCTGAGAATATGGTGAGTACCGCCTTGCTGTGCTATACGTTTGACGCACGAGCCGACAAGAAGTTCACGAAAATCCATTGACGTGGGATTTCGCTATCCTTAGGCAAACATTAAAGCCTATGAGAGATGAAATGGGTCGAGGAACTCGCCATGAATATCAGCTCTGGGTATGGTGACTGCTTTGGCTAGGCTTCTGATGTAGTTGGGCAAGAAGAACCATATATTCAATCACCCTCTGATTCGCTTCCGTTACCGTAGGTGTATCGACGGCAGTGAAGTGGCGGATCTGACAAGTCTCTCGGGCGCGTTTTCGCCAACGCGTGCGTGAGGTCGGTGATGAGGGCGAGTTCCGTTGAGGTACGTGTCTCCTTTCCTGTCCGAGTCGTAACTGAAATAATGTAACAACTCTGAAGGTTACCGTGTATGTACGTTCTTGCGCTCCATCAGCAAAATTCGGTTCCGGAACATGTACAGCGTCACTTGGTTCAAGTTATTGTTCACCATCAATAGGTGGGAGGGAATGCAATAGGAGTTATGCATAGTCTGGGCTGCCGAATCGAATCCATGAACAAATCAAAGCGTGAGGAAGCAGAAAGGATGACAGGACCGTTTCAGTTCCATGGCCGGAGATAATGTCGCCTTTTGATCCACATGTCATCCATGCGAGGCGCGTCCAAGGGACCGGTCAACTAGCTCTTGCCTCCAATCCTCCAGATGACGACCAGGTGACTTTCTCGTATGTGAAGGACGTGTATCCTCTCCAGATTGAACGGTAGGCTGCATTTCTTAATTGGTGATGAAGGGATCCTAACGTAAACCATGTACTTGTTACAGACCTCCAGCTTGCGAACTCGAATGACTCCTTCGGGCAACTCTAAAGCTTCCAGGACTCGAGTACTTAATTATGCTCGCGAGCATAGGCTCTTTAGGGCCATAACCCGATGCTCTAGAGTGCCGCCTGTTTTAATTCTGTTGATTCGGGTTTATGCTCACTGCAGCGTGCCTCACGATAGCATCGTAGAACTGAGAGCACAGTGGGTGAACGTTACGGCATTCTGCATATATAACGTTCTGGCCACTATGGGTCCTCTGTAATTTTTTCCCCTCGCAGAGACTGTTTTTTAACTCGAGTCAGAATGATTACCTTGCCTACTCTCCCTGCCGGCGGATTTGTACCCGAAGAAGGCCATCAACTCCCCCAGGTTGCTGAATCGGAGGAACCAAGTCTGATCTCGTAAGAAGTTTCTCCGCGTCATCTATCTCTGCCCATTTTGATTCTTGCCTTTGTCGACCAGAGGATCACACTCTCAAGATGTCTACGATTGGGAACCCTCATTCCTTTTCTATGGTCAGTGGGCTGCGAATGTAGTCCTATCCCCATCATCTGATCAGCAGCCCCAGACGACAACTATACTCACTGGGAGTCGCCATCTGACATTGGGAATGTTGCCACTCAATCCGACCAGCAGTTGCATGGGGAGATGGGAAACTTCGACGTCCCAACCGTCGCACATGAGCACGGTATTACGAAGCCGCTGGACGAATTCCGGCCAGCATCCTCAGGTGAGAGCGCATCTTTCATACATGATATCCATCAACTCCGATTCTAGCGCAAGGAAATAGCGACACTCAGGCGACTGACGTCGACGTTCTCGCTCGGAGCTTTGATCTCTTCGGGGAGCCATACGGCCTCGGCGCGTGGCCCATAGCTGGTATTGACTTCATTGGGGGCCCGCAGAATCAATTGTCTGTGTATTTGTCTTCAGGTGCGGGCACCTGTTGTATTTTTTTTTGCAGGATCTGAACGATAAGTGCCAAGCAGCCATTGGTGATCTGATTATCCCTACGAGTGACGATTTCTCCCATTCCCATGATGCGGTGCCCTCGCCGTGTTATGGGGAGACCTGGGACGACTCTGGCGACAACTCTTCACCACTTGATGACTGGAAGAATACACACCCGGCGCCCACTGAAATGTCTACGGCTGCATCACTGCTGCCTGACAGCGCCGTAACTGGTCAATCCTCAATCTGTTCTGGCCAGTCCCCAGGTGCCACAGTCGTTTGCGACGCGACTGGCCAAGAGCAGCAATCCTCAAATGACTCAAAGGCCCACCCCCAAAAGGAAGGAGGTAGTAGTCCCCCACAGGTGTTTTGTTTGGATTGTCGGAATCGAAAGTGCTTCAAAGTGTTTTCGTCTGCTGGACTACGTGCCCTTATCGGTATGCGGCGTACCACCAACTCTCTCGCCGCCCTCCCCATTGACGCTTCACAGAGCACATTCTGACGAAGCACCTCAAAATGAGAATCTGCTGCCCCATCCAAGGCTGCGCGAAGAAGTTTGCCCATGCAACTTCTCTGCGACGACATATTTCGGGGCCTTTGGCATTTGGGAAACATCGCGATGTTCTCGAGAGGTTGACGGAAGATCTGCTTCGTCAATCCGTCACACCATATGGAATGCCGACGACTCTGATTTGCTCTGAATGTGGCGGCAGTTCTACTAGAGACGGATTTAAAAGTCAGTCTGCACCTCTCCGCCCTCTGACCATGCTGAACCGATGTATTTCAGGTCACGTTAGAAAGTTTCACTTGGGTTCGCGGTTTTGCTGCCCGATCCAGAAATGCAGAGAAGGATTTATTCGCTTCGTTCATCTGCAGGAGCATATGCAGGAAAAGCACGGCGATATTTTGAAGCCCTTCGTGGGCGGCTGGAATCTTTCTTAGTTGGCTCGGTTAGTAAATTCCTTTCTCGCCGATAGTCATGCCCAGGACTATTCACTAGAATACTTTTCAACTTCCGCCTTCAATCTTAAGTTCGTTACATTTCCGTGTTTGTCGACATATGTGTGAGGTATGCGGAAACAATCCCATGATACGCGCTGATGGGACTAACATCGCCGGGCTTGGAAGTGTCGTAAGATTCGGGTAGGTAGGTAGGTACTCAAAGCAAACTAAAACGACCACGGCAAATGCCGGTGCCCTGTCAGATCGTACCATCACCAGGACGCTGTTCTCCCTCTCTCGAGGACTTGCCTTACAGATTTATCCAGTCGATTTATCTGAACTTGATGGTGAGGTCAGACTTTTATGCCCCTCTCTGAGAGGACTGTTCTCAAAGGTACACACATAAGAATACGAAAGGTCCTAGAGTGAGGTGATTACTCGATGTACTGTCGCAAAATATCAGCATGCTTCTTATTCATATGATCCCTCAGATTTATCTTCACAACCGTGACAGACAATCGTCTCGATGCGGACTTGTAGCCCTCGATAACATCCATATGCTTCGCTGGACATTTCTTGTCCCCCACGATATGCCGAGTCAGAGAGCAGAACTGTGCAAAGTTCGATGGACACCCTTCGATGGGGCACTGAAAGCACGTTTCCAAATGCACGCCTAGAATATGAACTGCGAAACATGAGTACTGGTAGATGCTAATGACAGAATGTAAAGCAAGGTCCCCACTTTCTCGCCCCCGGTTTGTAGTAAACGTTTTGCAGCATTTGGAACATCGGAATATCGGATTTGGAGGATCGGCGCTCGTCATAGTGATAGGATTCTTCTTCACGTTGTAGATAGTCAAGGATGCTTTATAGTTGAACTTTCACTCGTGATGTCGGTGTTGGGGCCTAGTCGAATGAAATAGATAACTCTGCCTTAAATAATGTAGTTCACATGTTGTCTTTGTGGTAGCATGTTCTATCCGCTGCTGGAAGCATTGTTGTCAGCTCCATGGTGAGCACGTACGAGGCAGCATCATAACCTTTGAACAAGTCCTTTTCTGGCACATCTCACCGTTTGTTTTGGAACATCTTGTTAACGTAGTTGTCGTCAGCTATCAGCTGAAAGTTACGAAGAGTCATAATAAGCTTTTGATGTATTGCGAGATGAATGAACCGCTCCGATCTAGCAGATGATTTCAAGAAGGTTGTGAACGCGACAGCTTGTAATCAATGTGGTGCTCACTGTCAGTTCCTGAGCGGCTATCATACGGCCTTCTTCTCAGATGAATACGGGGAAAGAAGCGACTTCCAGAATCTGTCAGCATAGCGGCTGGCTATCACTGTCAGATGCTCGATGCTATCGAATGTGAGCACGATCACATCATGTTAACGCACACGTTTTTTGGTTTTCCGCAGGCTGCCGTACATGGCGCTCACCTCACACGGCTGCGCCGGCGAACTGAGGTTTCATTGCTCTCACGAACTGCACGTGTGTTTCGGCGCGAGTAACGGTACACGTTTTCCTCCTTAATAGTCCCGCCGCGGGTGTTGGCAGTAGAAACCTACAGCGCGGTATATGGAGGCAGATAGCACGCTCGTGATTCGACGGTGACGCGTCAATATCATCTCCAGTGAGCTCGCATTTCGGTGTCCGCGATACCTTCAATCAGTATTTTGAAAATGAATAGGACCCTAATACAGTGAATGCGAGTGCATTGCGATGTCTGTAAGCTCGTCGTGCTCTAGCAGAGGAACGAAAGCCACCTTGAACAAGATAGTCGGCTTTACAACAAAAGGATCAGCTGCAGTAACCTGGGTTCACAGAGATGAGACGGATGCGCGCCACAGAATGGAGGGCTGGTTGGTCGACCATCGCCGGAATTCTGCTGCTTTCTTTCGTGAGTCGTGATCAAGGGATGCCTTACCGGCGAGCGCGCATGAGGCGCCACGACGTCGACTTTCATTTAGTCTGACCAGAGGCGGTGAGACCGATCCGTCAATCCCGCCCTTAACAACGCGCTGACTAAGCGACCCTTGCGTCTCTTGCGAAGTCACTCCACCAGCACCCCCACATACTTTGTGTGCTTAGACAGCAGCATTTTTTGAAAGCATTCACAAGCGAGCTGCGTGTTAAACCAAGTAGGTGCATTTTTTTCTGGGCTTGGAAAGGTATCCGTATTTCCTATTGCCCAGGTCCGGTTGGACACAACGCATTTCTGAAACTCGTCTGAAATAGATCTTCTTGAATTCGTCACACAGGTGATAGCACACCGTCGCCTCCCGTGAATACATAACCTCTTCACCTGCCTGGTCGTGATCTCTGTGACAAACTGCGAAGCTAGCTCGGCTACGATGTCCATGCGATCCACTGGCCTCCATCACCATAGAACGTCATCAGGACCAAGACAGATTCATCGTTCAAGAACATAGCTTTAATCGATACGAGCTAGCTAAGTACGTATCAAAGTTTAGATGGCTCGCTAACTTGTGCTCACCCGTTCGGGTAGTGTTTAGGCGCTCTATTATTACAGGCAGGCGCTTGTATCTCGCTTTGTTCTACCCTTGCCGCGGCTGTATATGGCGCTAGCATGATCTCGAGTCGCGACGGGTTTCTAAAAGAAACAGAAGGGGATGCTAGAAGTGAGCAAATCGGTTGTCGTCTCCGCTACGTTACTCTTAACATTGATTTGGCTTCGCCAATAGGCACACTCATGTTTATCCTGGTCAAGATGACTTCATTGTGATGCCTAGGCCAGTCATGCGACTGAGCAGATTCTTGGTAGCAAATGGCCACTATGAATCGAACACTGTCCCAGCTTTGGTAGCAGCTTCGCGATCTAAGGAAAGGTGTAATCTTCCTCAACCTTGGTACGTCAGTCAAGGAGACTTCGCACATTTAGATTACGTTGCTTCCTGCGAAGGCTTAATGAGCATTGCGGGTATCCATTTCAATGGGAGCATTCAACGTGTTGCGTCGCTGTTGGCCGGCTGTCAGTCCTTCACATAAACCGGGACATCACTGTGTAGCGTTGGATGGAGAGCATTCGGAACATGATGTCCAGACTTGGTCCGGATGTCTGCTTTCGGGATGTGAGCAAGATCAGCCCTGAGGCAGGCTTGCTATGCTCTCAATCGACAGTAATGCTCCCCGGTCCCAACATCGCTCACCAGACGACGGGAAGCTCCGTTGTATTTAAGGATAGCGTCTTGCAAGACTCGTTACCATAGAGCACTCCTATCATGCCTTTGAGTGGATTTTGGCCCACTCCTGCCTTCGATGGTCGTCACAATATCCGCCAGGCCGCTAACAACACCCTGTACGTGTCACTTTATGACGCTTCAAGCGTTTCACAACTTACTCGAGCCTTCAGTTATAATTATCCCGATATACCTTCGATGCTGAACTCTTCGAATCTCAACTACGCCTTTCCCCAAGCCTACATCGAAGGTTGGTACGATTTGGCGTTTATTATGTACATGAGAGACTAAATCGATTTCTAGACGGTTCGGTCCCACGTGCTGAACTGTGGGACACCAATCAACAATATTACTTCCAATATGCAGATCTGAACACCGAGAGTCCAGGGACCCGGCCTAGTGTTGCCGTTCCCATACAGGCGCTCGGCTACTCTAGCCTAAATCCGCCAGAGATACAGAATCATCGAACACCTCCGCCTCCGCCGCGGGCGCCGGCTTCTTCAGACGAGGCATGGAGTCATCCAGCACCAGTGAATGGGTGTACTGAAAACGGTTCTCGTGGCAGAGACCAACGTGTTATAAATCGACGTCGTAAGCGTGCCGCAAAGGAAATCTGTCTTGCATGTAACGGTCTTGATTTCACTGTCAAGCGCTCTCTGGAAAGTGAGTATGAATCAAGATTCTCTGGTCAGCTGTGCTGATAATTTTGCAGATCACATCATGGCTGCGCACCTGGGTATGCGCTTTTCTTGCCCCATTGAAGGGTGTACAAAGAGCTATCCTCATGCGAGTTCCCTCGGTCGTCATATTCGCGAGAAGCACAGTGGCATTATGCAAGACTACGTGGGTACCTTGACTTGAAAGGTAATCGGGCCTGTTTCTTGCATTTCGGCGTCGAACGCTTACCTACACATCCTCATCCATCTCTCTGTTCCCTCAGCGTTCATTTATCTGTTCATTGAGAGTATATATTCCCACCGAAATAGAGGCCCCGGTGAAATGAGAGATCGGCAAGCGGGACACGAGACTCCTGGCTTCCCTTTACTAGCCACGAAGATTCTCATTTTTCAATTGTGTGTTTGTCGATGGCTCGGTTGCGGATGCGACGATATCTATATGGGTTTCCATGGCACATATGCACTTTCAACAATGGGGAGAACAAGATGGAAGACCAAGACTTGACGGAGAGATTCATTCAGTTGCGTCCCAGATGGGCAAACGTACGAAACGATGACTGGGATGAAAAACAGAAACGGCGCCAGTTGAGAAACTCGCTAGCCTTTTGGCCAAGTGAGACTGCACGAGTAGAATGCGGAAAGCCAGTATACAGCTCCTCAAAGATTCCAGAGGGAACAACGGGGAACGCAAGAGGTGGAGCATGAAGAGATCCGAGAGGCATTAAGTAAAGACGGAAGAAGACGTGAAAGGCATTATCGTCCGGGTAGCTTGAAGGAAGAAGCGGGCACAGAAGGTAAAAGGGAAAGGTATGGCGCTCAACGATGTCATTCTTCTTCTTCGACTGTCCGATCGTTCGAACCCCGGTCCTGGGTCCCCATCGAACGCGTTTCAGTTCTTGTTTCCTACCACCTATGATTTGGGACGCTCGTTCCTCTTCTATGGTCAGTGGGTTGCGACTATATCCCTATCCCCGCCACCTGATCTGCAGCCCCAGATGACACCGAAACTCACTGGGAGCCGCCAGCTGACATTGGTACCGTCGCCGTTCGATCCGACCTACAGTTGCTTAACCTACTTGTGGAGATAAGCAGTCTCAACGTCCCGTCGCATCCGCTTCTGAGGACGTTTACACTTACAATATCTGAATGTGACGCAGCCGCGTCGTTGGAAATCTGGATATACTACTGCTATCTCCCGCCATGATATGGAGTTGATTTGGGACGATTATCGCGGTGGCCCTTCACCGCTTGATGTCTTGCAAGAGACGTACCCGTCAAGGATGAACAGTCACCCACCGAGACGTCGGTAGCTACTGACACGTTGTCGTTCTTCGACTTGGCCTCCTCAGGTATGGTTATTACCGGCGATCATTAAGTTCAACTCAAAGTCTAAGCAGAGCTTCCAACCACACCAGAGGACATCTATTTCCCATGACAGCATATCCTACCAACGCGGCAATCCGCAGCGACCGTTTGATCTATGTCAACACTACGACTTTTCCATATTATGGATCATCCGCCGGCGCATGTTTCTCCGTGCCCAACCTCCAACGATTAATCCTCTCAATGTCCAACGGAGGTGGCTGTCGAACCATGTTCACGACTCAAGGCTTCACAACCGACTCAGAAAGCCCTGCATCCAGCAAATCGGAAGAAGGCGCAAACAGGCTGCGAAATCTTGGATTTCACGGAAAGGCTAAATCTCCAGAGTGAGTCCTTGGTTCTGCTTTCCGTACGATCAAATTAAGTTTTCAGGACACATCATGAGTAGACAACGCGGTTGGCGCTTCACTTGCCCCGTAGAGCAATGTGAGGACCTACCTTCACGAGCCCTCTCTGAAGCGATAAATTCGGGGAAAACATGCCACTCTCATAGAGCGCCTGATAGAAGACCTTTTTCACTGGACGCCGACCAACAGGATATCGTTCCATAGCCCATCAGTTCCTACCCCACGCAATAATACAACGTTCGGCGGTCCTACCTCGTGTGTCATGCTTCCTTTGTCACCGTGAAATCGAGATGTTGAATGGCAACAACTATCGGCAGAGTGCGTGTCCGGACCGCGCATCTTCTGCTGTTATGAACACGGCTGCTGGCAAAGTTAGGTCCTGAAACTAAGTAATATTGACTTGTAGGACCCGACACGCATTCTTGCTATCATATATTATCGTAGGAAAGAAAGTTAAGCAGTCAGTCGCGACCCATGAAATGCTCCATATAGGCACGATGCTCGTCACAGACGTGATGCCTCAGCGCATTCGCCTGTGAAAAGGATCCCTGACATTCAAGAAAAGGGCACCCAAACTGTACGCCCAAGTGAAACTTCTTGACGTGATCTGCAATGCTGTCAGTGACTGTTTGGGGTAAATGGATAGAAATACCAACTCGCAACGTCCCTCTCGGAATTCGATTTAAGGTCGGAATAGCATTCATTAGTACATCCATGAGGAACATTTCTCATCAAGCCCCGGAGATACTCTTCGTGTCGCCCACCAACCAACTCGAGATGCCGATTCAACGAAGCGAAATGGGGATAACTCTGCCCGCATTCTTTGACAGGGCAGAAGTATAAGGCGTTCTGGTGTTGGGCAAGGCAATGGTCTAATTGGCACCGTTCAGTAACGAACTAAACGTCGAAGCTTCGAAGACGCTCACCTATGACACCGCGTTTGTCCACAAACGATTTTCCTTCACACTTCGGATGACGACAGCGCCACTTTTTCTTGGTAAAGTTGTTCGTCGTAGGTCCACCAGTTGTATCCGCACCATAAGCCTCTGTAACGGGACCCACAGGGCGACTGAGCTGGTCATCAGCAGGACTTGCGACAACCGCCTCGAGAGATGTATCGGAAGGAGCGGCGGAAGCTGCCTCCACAAGTGTGAGGGCATAAGTGGGGGCTCCCAAGGCGTCTGAGAGCGACGAAAAACACATTGAGTAGAAGCCAAAAAGTCCAAGGTTGGATGGCGTGGCAGAGCGGGTCGTTGCTGAGTGCTGGAACTGAGTGACGCCCTCGTTAAATATTAGCTGAAGTCATGCTATCGAAGAGAGCATATTCCGCTGTCGGTCGATAGCATTTCTATCGGTTCTTGTTCTCTGGTGAACTTTTCATTTCTGATCAAGGAGAAAAAGAGAGCGCCCCGTTACGAAAGTATCAGCGCGTTGTGCCCACTGCTATCGACAGTTCACACGGTAATTTTTGGCGTTAGCAGCTGCCCAGACTCGGACTTCGAGGGAACGACTGACCTGGATTTTTGCGCATGTACCTCAGTATGGCGCACCGCCCTTCATCGCTCGCACCTCGAGATGGAACAGAGTCATTTGAGGAGCAGGTTCTGAGATGGTGGCAGGAGACGAGGTAAGTTGGTGGTAGAAGTGGTACAAGGTCCTGAGTGTTTTGAAGCGCTTCACGGTCACGAGGGGAAAGCGGAACGGACCGCTGGACCCTGAAAACCGGATTCGAGATGAAACCGAATCAGGAGAGCCGCAGAGTCCCTCAAACTTATGGGAGGAAGCACAGCACATGAGCTTTTTCAAGACAAGGTTGGCAGAGGATAAGACGGAGCTCTAAATGATACACCGTGGACAACTCCCAGAATGCCTAGTAACACCGAGCAGCATGGCCTCCCAGCCGACGGACGGGATCGTTTCATTTTACGAACTGTGACATATGTACCCACCATTTCTAGCCAGTCATAATCGATATTTTATCTGCACATCGCACTGGCGTCCGCCTCCAGAGTGGATTGCCGTTATACGTACGATTATCCTTCTTGCAGTGGACGATGCCGGAGACAACTGTCCAAGCTGCTGTAATTCCGTGCTTACCTGTTGGGAATCGGAATGATCGGGGCTAGTACGCGTTGCAGGCAAATGAACGATCGAGGCGCTGAGAAGAGGGTAGTAGCTAAGAACAGAATACGCGTCTGCTGCCCTTTACCAAACAGAGATCCGTGGGAATTACTATATCGGGTGATTCCTGCTTGGACTGTGTCATCGACGTCAGTGAGCCTACACTCACTGAACATACACAAGCGTCGGTCTGAGGGCCAACCGCGACCAAGTCCGGTACTCGATGTCATCCAGAAAGTGAACATTCCGTAAGACCGTATATTCCACCTTCCAGTACAACGACATTAGACAAGTTGATATGTGTCCGCCCCAGGCGATCACCCAAGACCAACGATGGAAGAGATATCGAGAAGCTGGAACGGAGCGTTGATGAGCCACGGAATAGGGCTTGTCCTGAGCCCTCCCCACGGTAGCGAACTGACGCTTTGCCGGGTCAAGAAGAATCAAAGGAGCCTGATATGAGCCGTAGAGTGAGCATGAAAACGACCCGATATACCGTCGCTGGCGAGGTTGAATCGGCCGGGGAATCCAAGTATCGTACCGATCGACATCGGGCAAGCGAGGAACATACAGCCTATTGTCAGTGCCCTCCGAGACACTATATGGCGCGAAGGAAATTATGGCTCCTTGAGCTGAGAATCTTCATGGTGGTTGGTCCCTCATTGATTGAAAGCAAGCCGCGCGGCACAGCTACATCCTAGCGTTGCTCTTGATCCTCACTGCCAGTGCGCGCCAGCATACTGTCTCCTGGCTGTTTCACTTGAGGAATCGCTGTGGGACTTTTCATTGTACATTCTTCGTTCCAAAATCACGCATTACGAACAGCGGCGTTTGCCTTTTCAATCTTATCTTTTCACGACGAATCTTCCGCCGCTCCTGTTCTGCAAAAACGAGTTAATGAGGTGATGGATAGGTACACATAACGGGTCGGGTCATAAATATATGGAATACGAAAGATAGAGCCAAGTAATTACTCGATGTAGTGTCGCATAATATCAGCATGCTTCGTATTCGCATGAGCCCTCAGATCTGCCATGCTAGTACTTGAAGAATCCTGGCATACAG
>QLPD01005392.1:0-21960 GCA_003314085.1 Hymenopellis raphanipes | reverse complement strand
CAACCAAATCCTCGCTGAACGGGACCGTTACATTGAGGCTCGCATGCAGCAACGCATTCGCGAGCTCGAAGCTTTACCATCTACCATGGGCGAGGGTGGACTGGTCGATGACGATACTCTCATGGACGACGATCCCTCTCTCCTCCAGACATCCCACGGCAAACTGCGTGCTCTCATAGAGCTCAAGTCGCTGCGCCTCATCGAGAAACAGCGATATATGCGTAGTACTGTCGCTGAAAAACTCGTCCATGGCTCGCATCTACCTCTAAACCGTGCCGACTTCCGTAGAACAAGGAAGCCAACGATTCGAGATGTGCGTAATACCGAAATGATAGAACGGAAACAGAGGACAGAGCGGGAACGGCGTGCAAAGCACAAGCACGTCGAGCAGCTCAATGTCATCATCAGCCATGGCCGCGAAGTCGTAGGGGTCAACCGCGCTGCCCAGGATCGCGTATCGCGTATTGGCAAGGCCGTCCTCAATTATCACGCCCACACCGAGAAGGAGGAGCAGAAGAGAATTGAGAGGATTTCCAAGGAACGTCTAAAGGCGCTGAAGGCCGACGAT
The DNA here is from genome assembly GCA_003314085.1 of Hymenopellis raphanipes. Classification (NCBI taxonomy): domain Eukaryota; kingdom Fungi; phylum Basidiomycota; class Agaricomycetes; order Agaricales; family Physalacriaceae; genus Hymenopellis; species Hymenopellis raphanipes. Next base: position 21,392 of record QLPD01005392.1, on the reverse strand, counting down.
GAAGAGGCCTACATGAAGCTCATCGACACCGCCAAGGACACTCGTATTACCCACCTTCTCCGGCAAACCGATGGGTACCTCGACTCGCTCGCACAAGCTGTCGTTGCGCAGCAGAACGAGGGAGGTCCACAGGAGCACTTCCAGTTCGATGTGGAGGATGGACCTGCAAACGAGGCGACTTTCGGTGCCCAAATCTCGGAGGACGCTCACACGGACAAGACCAAAGTCGATTACTACTCTGTTGCTCATCGTATCTCCGAAAGGATCACGAAGCAGCCCAGTATACTCGTCGGTGGTACGCTGAAGGAGTATCAAATCAAAGGATTGCAGTGGATGGTCAGTTTGTACAACAATCGTCTTAACGGTATCTTGGCAGACGAGATGGTAAGTGCTTATATGCGACGTCGCGATGAGTTGATTGTTGATATTTTCCTCAGGGTCTCGGAAAGACGATCCAAACCATTTCTCTAATTTCCTTCCTCATCGAATCCAAGCGTCAGAAGGGACCCTATCTCGTTATTGTGCCGTTGTCGACAATGACCAACTGGTCGGGCGAATTCGCCAAATGGGCGCCTGCGATCAAGCTCATCGCGTACAAGGGCAACCCGACGCAACGTCGAGCGCTGCAAGGCGATCTCCGGGTCGGATACTTCCAGGTTCTTTTGACGACATACGAGTACATTATCAAGGATCGACCTGTTCTCAGCAAACTCAAGTGGGTACACATGATCATCGGTTAGTACAGTGTCTGTTTCTGTTTCACAGTGCTTATATGCGTTGTAGATGAGGGTCATCGTATGAAGAATACTCAATCCAAGCTCTCGCAGACCCTCTCCACCTACTACCACTCCCGCTATCGCCTTATTCTCACTGGTACGCCGCTCCAGAACAACCTCCCGGAACTGTGGTCGCTTCTTAACTTCGTTCTGCCGAAAATCTTCAACTCCGTCAAGTCGTTTGACGAATGGTTCAATACACCGTTCGCCAACGCTGGAACTGGAGACAAGATAGAGTTGAACGAAGAAGAGGCTCTGCTCATCATTCGACGTTTGCACAAGGTGCTTCGACCGTTCCTGTTGCGCCGCTTGAAAAAGGACGTGGAGAGCGAGTTGCCGGACAAGGTTGAGAAGGTGATCAAGGTGCGGATGAGTGGGTTGCAGAGCCAGCTGTACAAGCAGATGAAGAAGTACAAGATGATTGCGGATGGTAATGACAAGACTGGGTAAGCTCGAGAACCTCTTTCTCCATCCATTAATTCACTCTTGTTTTCTTTTCTAGCAAATCTGGAGGTGTTAAGGGTCTTAGTAACGAGCTGATGCAGTTGCGAAAGATCTGCCAGCATCCTTTCCTTTTCGAGAGCGTCGAGGACAAAGTCAGCCCTAGCGGTTTGATCGACGAGAAGTTGATACGGACTTCTGGCAAGATTGAGCTTCTCAGTCGTGTGTTGCCCAAGTTCTTCGCAACGGATCATCGAGTGCGCGGTCCCCGTTTAGATCGTTTTAATTTTACAGAAGCTCATGTTATGTCTTAGGTCCTGATCTTCTTCCAGATGACGAAAGTCATGGATATCATGGAAGACTTTTTGAAGATGATGAACTGGAAGTACCTCCGTTTGGACGGTGGCACGAAGACCGAAGAGCGTGCCTCGTTTGTGCAGCTGTTTAATGCGAAGAATTCGGAGTACATGGTTTTCATCCTGTCAACTCGTGCTGGTGGTTTAGGTCTCAACTTGCAGACGGCTGATACCGTCGTCATGTACGTCCTTTCCTTCATTTTGGAATATTGGGTTCTCATGGTCTTTCCAGCTTCGACAGTGATTGGTACGCCGCTATCTGAGATGTCGAATTGGACTAACGCGGATGTTAGGAATCCTCATGCGGATCTTCAAGCACAAGATCGTGCCCATCGTATCGGTCAAACGCGTGCTGTTCTCATTTTGCGGTTCATCACTGAGAAGAGTGTTGAAGAAGCCATGTATCAACGCGCCCGTTACAAGCTTGATATTGATGACAAAGTCATTCAAGCTGGTCGCTTCGATAACAAGTCGACGCAGGAGGAACAAGAAGAATTTTTGGTACACTAGCTATTTCCACTTTACGCCTCTTTGCTGACGCATATATAGCGCTCTATCCTCGAAGCAGACCAGGAGGAAGAGAATGAGGAGGCTGGCGATATGAACGACGAAGAGCTGAATGCTCTTATTGCGCGGAGTGATGAAGAGTCTGAGATTTTCCGGAAAATGGACGCCCAACGCGAGCGGGATGTTGCGGAGAATTGGCGCCTCGCTGGTCATCGCGGCAAGCCGCCGCCGCCACTCATACAAATCGAGGAATTGCCAGAATGCTATCAGGTCGACGAGCCGTTTGAGATCAAGGAGCAGGAGGAGGTTGTGGAAGGGCGCGGACAGCGGCGGAGAAACGTTGTCAGCTACTCTGATAATCTCAGTGATGATGCTTGGGCGAGGGTACGATCGTACAGATTCCTTCCGACAATTGGGCTGACTTTGTTTTAGGCATTAGAAGATGGCGATGATCTCGAGGAGATTCTGGAGCGACCTAGAAGGAAACGTGTGGCTGCGAGCAAGTTTATGGAAGATTCGAATCGGGGGACACCTGTGTCTGACGTCGAAATGTCTCGTCCTGCTCGGAAGGGCCGGAAGAGCAAGGGCAAGGCTGCAGAGTACGATCCGCCAGCCAATGGGAAGCGGAAACGGCCTGGTCAGAAGTCCCATTCAGTGACGCCTTCAATAGCTGGTGACGACGACGATGATGACCGGGTTGCGGTATGTTGGCTTCGTGTACGCAGTCTTGCTTTTTCTGACATGTCTCTTTAGAAACGACAACGCAAGGCGAGAGTCACGGATATGAGTTCGAATATTCGGGAGAGGATGAAGAGCGCCTTTGACGAGTGCTATCAAGCTGTCTTTGATTGTGAAGACACCGATGGGCGCGCACGTCGTGAGCTCTTCATGGCTCTGCCTGCCAAGAAGGTGATACCTTTCGTTTGACTTCCTATCTACTTGATGTTGACTCTATGGCTGTTGTTGTAAAGATCTATCCGGACTATTACCAGCTGATCAAGCAGCCAATCTCCATGCAGCAGATCCAGAAGCGGAGCAGTGCGACGTACTACAAGACTGTGCAGCAGTACCGGGACGACTGGAAGCTGATGTTTAATAATGCGCGGACGTATAACCAGGAGGGGTCGTGGGTGTACACGGACGCGGAGGAGATGGAGAAGGTATTTGATGCGGCGTATGGACGGGTGATGCGGGGGTCGGGGCTGCCGGGTGCGCCGGACGAGGATGCGCCGGTGGGGGTGGTGGTGGGGCGGTCGAGGAGTGCGGGGCGCAAGCAGGTGTTGAGTGATGATGAGGGGGATGATCCAGAGTATTTGACGCCGAGTGATGATGATTAGTGGGTCGTGTACTGAGTTGTTTTTGCGTTCTTGTGTTTTTTATGTTGTGGCTAATATGCATTTTGTAATTTGAACCAAGTTTTTCGGCGCGAGTCATAGCAGGTGCGGTAGATACACTACACCTTGTACAGATGTATGAAGCTTACAGATACAGGATGTACATTCGGTACTTTTTTTTCTTCGATAAAGCACACCTGGCACACACCGTGACACCCTCGGACTCCGGAGTCCACAGAGTAGCATTCGATAAACACAGCAGAATACATTCCGTTTCTAATGGCGGTGACTGCATGTACAATATACATCAGACTGCCAACCCATTTATCCATTCCACAAGAATCTCATTGAGCTCATGAGCTTGAGACATGACCGCCCAATGGTCTCCATCGAGCTCTTTCCTCGTATAGATGCCCTTGGCATACTGGCTGTGGATGCCGTCTCCAAAGAGGGGCAGAGCGACGGCGTCCTTGGTGAAAGGGACGTAAAGCATCGGCTTGGTGAGATTGACGTTGGCGCGCGGAACACCTTCAATGCAGACTGTGAATGAACGGACGTGACACGGGATGGCAAAAAGAGCGTACGCTCATCGTCTTCCGTGTTGCATTTCGCGGTTAAGACTTTGTACCAGCAGAACGGCGCTGTCATGCCTCCGCTGAGGAGTGTGTGGCGGTAGTATTCCTTGTCCTAGTATTTTCCCGGTGAGCACGGTCAAAGTTGAAAGAAAGAATCACCGTACCTCGAGAGTCAAATACGAGGGAAGCGGAGTCGTCTTGTTGCTCTCCACCCAAGCTTTGGCGCCGCCAGCAGAGCACATATGGTCCTTCCAGATTTCCGGAGAGTTGGGGTACACAAGACTGAAAAATGAGTCGAACTAGGGAGGAGGAGTTCAGTGAGTGTCTTGAACGAGAGTAGTAATGAATAGCTTTATGTACATTCTTTTCCACGAGTTTCGGAGTATCATCTTCAGCAAAGAAGTGCATGTACGCCACCACGTCGTATCCCACCATCTCCTTGATCTTCTGTGCTTGGGCGATGGGGTCGGCATAGGCAGAGTCGGGCGGCCCATAGCCAGTCGCGAGGAACGCGTAGGCAGTCAGGCGATCCGGGTGGTAGTTCGCGAGGCGGGAGACGACGCGGGTGCCCCTGAACCAACGGGTCAATCAACGATCAACTCAAGGAACCAAAACCAATCCAAGATGAAGCCGTACCAATCGTGCGCGATGGCGATAACCTTGTCGACCTTCTCGGCGTCGAGGATGTCGACAATGTCGTGCGCGAGTCCACTTCCCACGTAGAATTTGGGATCCGTAGGTTTGTCCGTTCCGCCGTACGCGAGCATGTCGGGGACAATCAGGCCGTATCCCAGGGGCTTGAAGTAGGCGACTTGTTTGCGCCAGAGGTAGGATCCTGAAGGAAACCCGTGCGAGAAGAAGAGCACCGGTTTTCCGTCGATGGGAGCTCGGAAATAGTACCGATAGGTGAATCCTCGTTGGGTCTTGAGGTGTTTGAAGTTTTCTGGGTTCATGACGCCGGACGGGGACACGATGGAGGCTCGGAGGAAGGTACTTGAGTCGTCCAGGCTTTATGTGAAGATCAAAGGAAGATCATTGGTGCATCACAGCGCCCACATCGTGATGCAGCCATGGCGGTCGTAATGCGCAAATATCTTGGTACCGGTCTTCCGGATGACCTCGACAGGTTCATGCCCAACTTCGATGTCTGCATGTACAGTAGTGGCCGGCCTCTTGAGGAGAAAGTTGAGGGTCTACAGCGGAAGCTCCCGTATCTATTATCGAAGAAGTCTTAGTTCAAATCAGGGCGTTGGCTCGTTTACTTGCCTACTTGGAGCAAAGCGTCGGAATCGTTGTGAGGTTCTATGGCTGAAGTCACTCCTACGTCTATCGAGAACGTCAGAGTTCAAATCAAGGAGCTCTCTCGTCTTCTCACCTTCCATCAAGATCTGGAGCGAGGCGCTGGAATTGTGGCGGTTGATAGTAGGATCACCGTTCGAGGCGAAAGAGGCTTCGAAAGCCATGTGACACTTGAAAGCAGCACGCGCAGTGATATGGTCCCTAAGTGGGGCGCTAAGCTACACAGCCCTCAACCACAGCGCTTATAGATGCGAGTACACACGCGTCAAAGGCGTCCGGAACAGGGTAGAAAATCGGATAACAATTGAATCTTGATTCATATGGCGCCAAGGAGTGGGGACAGGTTCATATCAGAATGCAGCAGAGAAAAAGAAGAGAGAACATCAGGCCACGCCTCTCAGGCGGAGATGGGCGTGTAGAGATGTGGATAAATATGGAGAGAGCCTTGTTCCCGGAATGGAGAGGAAGAACACAGAACGCAAGAGCCGCAGATGACAGAACAAGGGCGAGAATGTGCGGAGGCGTCGTGGTTGGCAAACAAGAGCGGCCACGTGACGAAGTCGGACCTTGTAGTGGAAACTCTCCATCATCATCGATGCATCATCATTCACCAACATGGCTTCACACTTTTTGCGGCTTCTTTTGCATTCCAAGTGGTAAACTCGCGTGAACCTAACTCCTGCGCCGCGCTGCGTTTCTATCTATTCTCATATCGCAGTCCCGTATCTAGAACAAGAGCATCTCGTATAATGCTTCCGCCCCGCTCTGTGAGTTGAGTGGAGAGCTTGAACAGCACACCGCCAATAGCACATTATATGTTATTTCCTGGACAAACTTGGAGGACGCCAGTGGATAGAGTCAAATGACGAAGGTTGCCTAAATGTACAGGTCGGCATTTGCAGGCGTCGAGACGATAAGATGCAGGAAGAAAATGGCTCAGTTACTTGTTATCTGACTACCTATAGGGTCAAGCACTGGCAGAGCAGCTGGCGGGGTCCCGCCGCCACGCCTCAAAATCACCACCCAAGTCGTGATAATACGCAAATATGCTGGTACCGGCCTTTCGGATGACCTCGACAGCTGCATGCCCAATTTCGATGTCTGCATATACAGCAGTGGCCGGACCCTCTTGGGGAGAAAGTTGAGTGTCTACGGCTGAAGTTCCCGTGTCTATTATGGATAAAGTCTGAGTTCAAATCAGGGCGTTGGCTCGTCTACTTACCTGCCATTAAGATCTGGGGCGGGGCGTCGGAATTGTCTGGTTCTAGGGCCAAAGCCACGATTCTGTCTATCGAGAACGTCAGAGTCCAAATCAAGTAGTTCTCTAGTCTACTTGCCTGTCATTGAGGCCTGGGGCGAGGCACTGGAATGGCGGGTGTTGATGGTAGGAGTGCTGTGCGAAGTGGAAGAGCCTTCGAAAGCCATGAGAAACTTGAAAGTACGCGATTTGGGTAGTCTGGTGATGGGGCGCTAAACTACACAGCCCTCAACCACAGCGCTTATAGATGCGAGGACACACGCGTCAAAGGCGTCAGGAACAGGGTAGAAAATCGGATAACAATTGATTCTTGATTCATATCGCGCCAAGGAGTGGGGACAGGTTCATATCAGAATGCAGCAGAGAAAAAGGAGAGAGAACATGAGGCCACACCGCCTCCCAGGCGGAGATGGGCGTGTAGAGATGTCGATAGATATGGAGATAGCCTTGTTCCCGGGAACGGAGCAGCATGCAAGAGCCGCAGATGACAGAACAAGGGCTTAAATGCCATTCGGAAGTACCATGTTTGGCAAACAATAGCGGCCACGTGACGAACTCGGACCTTATATGAAAGCGATCATTCTGGGTTGGAAACACTCCATCATCATGTCCGACATCTCTTCACGCTTTTTGTGGCTCGGCTTTTCAGGAGCTGGGAAGAAGTTCCAATTTCACGCCTTCGAAAACGAATCTATGGAGGGAAAATTCGACGACATGTTCGAGCCTTTCCCTTTCGACTCCCCCGAACCTCTCTTCGTCCTACCGTATGACCCGCGAATAAACGACAGCATGGGACGGTTTCAGACACTCTCATTCCCTGAGGCTCTCGCTTGGGGAAACGAAGCGGACTTCGAATCGTCCATATTCTTCCTAGGGTTTTACGGTGAAGGCGATGACCAGAAGAGATTCTGTGTCAAGCTGCTTTTCAACACCGAGAAGGCCAAGCCGGACGACAATAGTTACCGGGCAGTCAAGAATATGCTTGCCGATGCAAAGTTCTATGGTCGGGCTCTTCGGAATGTCGCTGGGGTTTTGGTACCGCGGCACTATGGCCTGTGGCGCGCGCGAACGGAAAAATGGGGCGGTACAATCCTGTGTAGTATCACAGAATGGGCCGGCCAGTCATGGGATACAGTTGCCGCCCGGGGGCATGATATGACGGCTGCAAAGTAAGTTGAGCCTCTCCGACAGGTTATGCTTGATCGTGCTTATTTGTTTCAAACATCTAGCAAATTGTTAGGTCGTACGATTGAACGACTTCATGACCGTAACATCCATCATAACCGACTGCATCATCGTAGTGGCCTGCATCATATCCTGTTCCGTCGCGACGAGACCGACGCTGGCCCTATAACGAGATGCTTCGTCGTTGACTTCTCCAAGGCTATGACAGTACCATGCACCAGAAAGCTTCCCATTCTTCCCCTCGATACGGATATCGATCCAGAAATTGCGGGATGCCCGGAAGTATCCGATCTTATCTTTCTTCTCGACATGTTTGAGGAAGACGTTGAAGGTACGTTCGCATTACCGTCATTTATTCTTCATACTAACGTAAAGAACAAGTATCGCCTTCAACTCACACGTACAAGGCCTTGCGTTTTCACGAACGATATTCGGCTCTGCATCCCTCCCTTGATAATGCGGATGTTATGATGGTTCAGCGCCACCATTTCTTTGAAGACGATTCGCCCCTTGAACCAGACATGGGATTTGGATTTCTCCCGGATGGGAACGTCGTCTTCGGTATGAACGATTCCGATAAGATCACGGAACGTTTGTCGGAGGATTACGTCGCTTCTTTAGTATCTGAATCGTTTCAGTAGACTCCTTGTTCTTTTGTATATCTCAATCGGTAATCCAATGTGAATTTCTCCTGCTGTGCGCTGCATTTCCATCAGAAATTATCTCTGTACAATCCATATCAGATCGCATTTCCGCATCCAGAACAAAGGCATCTAATGACTCCGCCCCTTCATCTTATAAGCGAACTGCCTCTTCGATTTCCCCCATCTTCTCTGTCCCAGAAATTTGCAAGGTCGCCGTCCAAACGTTACCTCTCTCGAGCATGCAAACTACTTTGGGAGACGTCAAACGTCGGCCACATGTTGCCACGCTTGCCACCGAGCTGTACCACAAGTTGGGTAATGCACTAAAGCTTTCCCCCGAGGCGATGGAGGAAGAACTCTGGCCAATGATTGAATCCGCTCATGCGCTCTCTAAGAAGCTCTATTCTGCTCTCGCTACCCCCGGAGGAATGCCCGCCCATCGAGATAAAGGTATGCACAAATTGTGGCGTCGTTGAAAGACTTATACATATATTTCGTTCAGGTCCTAACCCAGATGATTTAGCTCTCAAGGATCTCAAGTCCGCGACTGTCGTCTTCCGTGGAATCGCAGCCGAGGACGATTTCAAGGCTGCGAATACCGCGTTCATCTATGATGATACTAGTCCAGATGACGCTCTTCCTGAGGTAGTCCTATCCACGTCCTCGCGCACTGCAAAGGATGCGGTACCAGTTCAGCGTAGAAGTCGACGGATTCTCCCCACTGTGGCTGAGACTCCTGCCACGGGTCGAGACGCCAGGCGGGAGGAGAGCGATGATGGTGCGGGTGCCGAAGGGCACTCAACCTACGACATTCCAGCTCTCACCTCCTCCACCACCGACACGATCGATAAATTCATCACCTCCTGTTTTGAAAACACCACCGTCCCCCCCGATCTCTCCAATGCCCCCGCCACAACACGTCCCGTACGCGATGTCGAGAGGGCGATCAGACTAGAGGATCAGATCACTGAGGTGGTTTATGCCCCTTCACTGGGCGATGTCTTCCACAGCTTCCTCGGAGACGACCTCTCCTCTGAAAAGCTCACCAACGAGCTTCGCGAAGTACTCACATGTGGTCCTCGTCTTGCAAACTTGTGCAGAAAATTTCACAGTGAGGGAGATGTCGAGTATGCCTTCCGAGCCTGCCATCTCACCATCGTCGCGGAAGTCATCAACCACGTTGAGAAACGTGTGGGTGATGACCGGTTGTACCCACACCGAGGGACCATTGTGTCCAAGAATGACAACATTCCTGGTCCTTATCATGCGTTCACCGACCTTCAATTGGAAGACTGTCCCTGCGAGATAAAAAGGGTGACTTCCATTGGGCGAGAGTACATATCCACCTTACTTGACGTCGGGCAAGACGATCTGCGCCGCCTGGAGAGGGACATGAGGCGGGGAAAGGCCTTTGGCACCACATATAATTTTAGCTGGCCTGCCCAGAAGGATACAAAGCTCAACAAAGAGACCCAGCCTCTCGTGCAGATTTACACCCAACTCATCGAGAAAGGCAGCCATTTCGGAATAGCATCCAGTCACGATTACTTGTACTTTGTCGTACGGGATCCGCAGTATCCACGAAGACTCTACTTCTCGCGGCTCTATAGCACTTATCCCTCGACCAAGCCCGCAGAGAATACGACGACGAATAACGCACTGTACACTTTGTACAAATTCTTGCGCGTGGCGTGTGGCAAAGAAGAACGGCTGCACGAAAGGTTCTTCGAAGATTTCAGGAAGCAAGCGCAGAACATAACTGCTGCAGCCGCCGGCAGTCCGGTTTTTACACAGGATGGGCGCATCGACGTCGGCCCGAAAAGTCTAACGGGGAAAAAAGAAGAACAAGCAGCCCGGGAAACGCAGGCGAAGCTCCGTGAGCATGAGCCCGTTAACTACAAGGACCGCACTACCTCTACGGCGACAGACGAGTCTACTGCCGAGGATCCCGCACCACCAGCAATTGCGGTAAACGCTCTCGAGCCCGAGCTCGAGTTGGCGCCCCGGGAAAGGAAGGCTCCCGGGCACTACAAGGATCGCAGTACATCTATAGGCTCCGACGAGTCTCTGCTGCCACCCGCACCACCAAAGGCGGAATCGAGTCGTCCATCCGGACAAAGAAAGGCGGTTCCCGCCCCCACTGGACGGACACCAAATGCGCCCGTAGCTTCGAACATCCCCCAGCCGAGTCGACCAGGACCAGGGCGCAGTACGAGGGTAGCACCACCGCCTGAACCTGAACCTGAACTTCAACCTGTCCGCCCAAAGTCGAAGCGGAACACTAAAGGGCCGGGAGGACGTCAGTAAGATTTGTTTTGTTTTTGTTTACTTTTGGAAGGAGTAAGTGTAGGTCAATTGAAGTAGGATTAATAGTCGTCGAATGAATTTTATATGGTCTTACATACTATGGAAATGACAAGAAGTCAATCCGTCATTGAGAGGAGATGCTATCTTCACAAGGAGGTCGTCCTTCAAGAGTGGCGCGCCACACATGACCAAAAGTGTACACACGCAAGGAGATCATCGATCATCACACTCCCTCATTCATTGTCTTTTCCCGCGCCAGTGCCCAGAACAACCTGACACAGCGAACGAGAGATATGTACTCGCGCTAAAAAACTGCTCGTTCAAATTACAAAATGCATATTAGCCACAACATAAAAACACAAGAACGCAAAAAAACAACTAAGTACACACTACCCACTAATCATCATCACTCGGCGTCAAATACTCGGGATCATCCCCCTCATCATCGCTCAACACCTGCTTGCGCCCCGCACTCCTCGACCGCCCCACCACCACCCCCACCGGCGCATCCTCGTCCGGCGCACCCGGCAGCCCCGACCCGCGCATCACCCGCTCATACGCCGCATCAAACACCTTCTCCATCTCCTCCGCGTCCGTGTACACCCACGACCCCTCCTGGTTGTACGTCCGCGCATTATTAAACATCAGCTTCCAGTCGTCCCGGTACTGCTGCACAGTCTTGTAGTACGTCGCACTGCTCCGCTTCTGGATCTGCTGCATAGAGATTGGCTGCTTGATCAACTGGTAATAGTCCGGATAGATCTTTACAACAACAACCATAGAGTCAGCGTCAAGTAGGGAGTCAGACGAAAGGTATCACCTTCTTGGCAGGTAGCGCCATGAAGAGCTCACGACGTGCGCGCCCATCGGTGTCCTCACAGTCAAAGACAGCTTGATAGCACTCGTCAAAGGCGCTCTTCATCCTCTCCCGAATATTAGAACTCATATCCGTGACTCTTGCCTTGCGTTGTCGTTTCTAAAGAGATATGTCAGAAAAAGCAAGACTGCGTACGCGAAGCCAACGTACCGCAACCCGGTCATCGTCGTCGTCGTCACCAGCTATTGAAGGCGTCACCGAATGGGACTTCTGACCAGGCCGTTTCCGCTTCCCATTGGCCGGCGGATCGTACTCTGCAGCCTTGCCCTTGCTCTTCCGGCCCTTCCGAGCAGGACGAGACATCTCGACGTCAGACACAGGCGTCCCCCGATTCGAATCTTCCATAAACTTGCTCGCAGCCACACGTTTCCGTCTAGGTCGCTCCAGAATCTCCTCGAGATCATCGCCATCTTCTAATGCCTAAAAGTAAGTCAGCTCAACTGTCTGGAGGAATATGCATGTGTGATCGTACCCTTGCCCAAGCATCGTCACTAAGATTATCAGAGTAGCTGACAACATTCCTCCGCCGCTGCCCGCGCCCTTCGACAACCTCCTCCTGCTCCTTGATCTCAAACGGTTCATCAACCTGATAGCACTCCGGCAATTCCTCGATTTGTATAAGAGGCGGCGGGGGCTTGCCACGATGTCCAGCCAAACGCCAGTTCTCCGCAACATCACGCTCGCGCTGGGCGTCCATTTTCCGGAAAATCTCGGACTCTTCATCGCTGCGCGCAATAAGAGCATTCAGCTCTTCGTCGTTCATATCGCCAGCCTCCTCGTTCTCCTCCTCCTGATCCGCTTCGAGGATAGAGCGCTATATATGCGTTAGCAAAGACGCATAAAGCGGAAATAGCTAACGTACCAAAAATTCTTCTTGTTCCTCCTGCGTCGACTTGTTATCGAAGCGACCAGCTTGAATGACCTTGTCATCAATATCAAGCTTGTAACGGGCGCGCTGATACATGGCTTCTTCAACACTCTTCTCGGTAATGAACCGCAAAATGAGGACAGCGCGCGTTTGACCGATACGATGGGCACGATCTTGTGCTTGAAGATCCGCGTGAGGATTCCTAATACCCACGTTAGTCCAGTTCGACACAATCACTTAAAGGCCAGCATACCAGTCACTGTCGAAGCTGCAAAGATTATGAGAACATATTCCAAAATGAAAGGAAGGACGTACATGACGACGGTATCAGCCGTCTGCAAGTTGAGACCCAAACCACCAGCGCGAGTTGACAAGATGAAAACCATATACTCCGAATTTTTCGCATTGAAAAGTTGCACAAATGAGGCACGCTCCTCGGTCTTCGTGCCACCATCCAGACGCAAATATTTCCAATTCATCATTTTCAAGAAGTCTTCCATGATATCCATGACTTTCGTCATCTGGAAGAAGATCAAGACCTTCAAAGACATAAACATGAGCTTCTGTGAAATAGAAACGATGTACACGCACTCGATGATCCGTAGCGAAGAACTTCGGCAACACACGGCTAAGAAGCTCAATCTTGCCAGATGTCCGTACCAACTTCTCGTCGATCAAACCACTGGGGCTGACTTTGTCCTCAACGCTCTCGAAAAGGAAAGGATGCTGGCAGATCTTTCGCAACTGCATAAGCTCGTTACTCAGACCCTTAACACCTCCAGATTTGCTAGAAAAGAAAACCGGAGTCAGTTAATCGATGGAGAAAGAGGTTCTCGAGCATACCCAGTCTTGTCATTTCCATCCGCGATCATCTTATACTTCTTCATCTGCTTGTACAACTGACTCTGCAGCCCGCTCATCCGCACCTTAATCACCTTCTCCACCTTGTCCGGCAGCTCACTCTCAACGTCCTTCTTCAACCGCCGCAACAAGAATGGCCGTAGCACCTTGTGCAGACGCCGGATAATCAGCAGTGCCTCTTCTTCGTTCAACTCGATTTTGTCGCCTGTTCCGGCATTGGCGAACGGTGTATTAAACCACTCATCGAACGATTTCACAGAGTTGAAGATTTTCGGTAGGACGAAATTGAGTAGCGACCACAGTTCCGGGAGGTTGTTCTGAAGCGGGGTACCGGTGAGAATAAGACGATAGCGAGAGTGGTAGTAGGTGGAGAGGGTCTGCGAGAGCTTGGACTGAGTATTCTTCATACGATGACCCTCATCTATAACGCATATAAGCAGAGTTAAATAGCAACAGAAGATGGTAGTTACCAATGATCATGTGTACCCACTTGAGTTTGCTAAGAACAGGCCGATCCTTGATAATGTACTCGTATGTCGTCAAAAGAACCTGGAAGTATCCGACTCGCAGATCGCCTTGCAGCGCTCGTCGTTGCGTCGGGTTGCCCTTGTACGCGATGAGCTTGATTGCGGGCGCCCATTTGGCAAATTCGCCGGACCAGTTGGTCATTGTCGACAATGGCACGATGACAAGGTAAGGTCCTTTCTGGCGTTTGGATTCGATGAGGAAGGAGATAAGAGAAATGGTTTGGATAGTCTTTCCAAGACCCTAAGAGAATTGTCAACAATCAACTCATCGCGACGCCGCATATAAGCACTTACCATCTCGTCGGCCAAGATACCGTTAAGACGATTGTTGTACAAGCTGACCATCCACTGCAATCCTTTGATTTGATACTCCTTCAGTGTACCACCGACGAGTATACTGGGCTGCTTCGTGATCCTCTCGGAGATACGATGAGCAACAGAGTAGTAATCGACTTTGGTCTTGTCCGTCTGAGCGTCTTCCGAGATTTGAGCACCAAAAGTAGCCTCGTTCGCAGGGCCATCTTCCACGTCGAACTGGAAGTGCTCCTGTGGACCTCCCTCGTTCTGCTGGGCGACGACAGCTTGTGCGAGCGAGTCGAGGTAACCATCGGTTTGCCGGAGAAGGTGGGTAATACGGGTATCCTTGGCGGTGTCGATAAGCTTCATGTAGGCCTCTTCGTCGTCAGCTTTCAGTGCCTTCAGACGTTCCTTGGAAATCCTCTCAATTCTCTTCTGCTCCTCCTTCTCGGTGTGGGCGTGATAGTTGAGGACGGCTTTGCCAATACGCGATACGCGATCCTGTGCAGCGCGGTTGACGCCGACGACTTCGCGGCCATGGGAGATGATGACATTGAGCTGCTCGACGTGCTTGTGCTTTGCGCGCCGTTCCCGCTCCGTCCTCTGTTTCCGCTCTATCATTTCGGTATTGCGCACATCTCGAATCGTTGGCTTCCTTGTTCTCCGGAAGTCGGCGCGGTTTAGAGGTAGATGCGAGCCATGGACGAGTTTTTCAGCGACAGCGCTGCGCATATATCGCTGTTTCTCGATGAGGCGCAGCGATTTGAGCTCAATGAGAGCACGCAGTTTGCCGTGAGAGGTCTGGAGGAGAGAGGGATCGTCGTCCATGAGAGTATCGTCGTCGACTAGTCCACCCTCGCCCATGGTAGATGGTAAAGCTTCGAGCTCGCGTATGCGTTGCTGCATGCGAGCCTCAATGTAACGGTCCCGTTCAGCGAGGATTTGGTTGGCGTCCAACCCAGCGGGCATTATGGTGGGTATGAGGAGACGCTGTAGGCGGGTGGCGAACATGGCGGGGTCGCCGTCTGGCTTGCGTTCGAGATGGGAGAATGGATGGCGGTATGCATTGTAGGGATATATGCCAGAATTGGTATCGTCTTCGAGGAATGGACCCTTCGGGAGGTCTGCTGGATCTATCTCGACGTCGTCGTCGACCTCTATCATTGCTGGGTCGGAAGAGGGCGCCTCGGATTCGGCCTTTACTACTTTGACGACGCTGTCGACAACGCGTGAAGTCACGTCCGGAACCTGCAATTGCTTCTCGAGATCGGCCATGCCGACAGTCTTGAGCTGCATGGCATGTTGGATATTTTCTGGGACTGGGAGATGGCGTCCGAGCAGCTTAAATGCCTGGATTTGCGCACGAAGAACCTCGATGTGCTCTGTAGCAAAGGTGGGACTCGTGGACGATTGTAATGGACCGCTAGGCATGCCATTGCCGTTCATAACGGGCGGGTGGGCGGCCTGGTTGCGTTGTGCTAAACGTCTGTGAGTATCGTCGTGCAACCACAATGTCGGGGCCGCTTGCCTTGAGCGTTGGATATGGCCTTGATGTAGTTCATAAGATGTTCGGCCTCTCCCGGCTGTTTCTCATGGTCTGGATGATTCTTGAGGTAATTTATACGCTGATTTCCGTTGAGTATATTGCCTGCTGCGAGGAGAAATGTACACACTTGAAGGACAGCCTGTACCTGTTGATGGCTGGGCATTCCCGGCGGTCGCTGTTGTGGGATATTCGAGGGCATCCCGTTACCCACCATCGGAGCGGACATTTTCGACCCACGCGCCCGTTGAAATCTCGCGCGTCACTCGACTTGCTGGCCTGGAAAGTGGCTGGTTGAAACAGCTCCAAATAGGATGACTCAGCAATGACCGCTAGACGACACAGCCACACCCTAAAAGAGGCAATCAGTCAGGCACACATCTGGAACGAGTGGGACGATGGGCGCAACGGCGGCGGCAAGCGAGAAAGGTGTCTTACTCAGGTAAAGCGTCGATAAAGCAGGCAAGTTAAATCGCCAGCAATAAAAAGCGTGAACATCCTTGGGTTGCCCGCGGATCAGTCGGTCCGAGCTTTCTCACCATAGCCGTGGTCCTACATTCGACTGAAAGGTGGCTCACCTTGTGACGGCCAACAGTAGCGCAGGAACAAGGATAAATCTAGCGCGTATGGATTCGAGAGAGAAATACGAGAGCAAGATGCAAAATGCGCGATCCTCTAGCTAAATAGTCCGCTCGACAAACAACGCGTAAACAAATGACGCAAGGACGTCCTTAAAAGCGACTACTACAACCTAGAATCGTACTTTCAAGCTCAGCTGGACGAATCGCAGCTCCAGGACTGGTCTCATCTTGTCACCGACCTGGGTAAATCCGCAACAGTCCCCGCGAGCTTGCCAGTGCAAGAGTACGGACGCTTCGGACGGCGCAGAATAGCGCATCCTCTCAGAAACGTATGCCACCTTGGATAATTACTATGCTACACGGTGGGCCTCCGCATCCCTTGGTATATGGTGACCTTGCCCCTTTGAGCTTGCCCCCGCACCCGAACGACGCCAGCAGCCCGTCGTTCTCGCTTCCCATCTCTCCGCAGTCACGCTTCACAAGATCCCCGCATTACACCCGGGTGACGTGTCATGCAGCCACCGTCACTCTCTTCTGTGTCGCGTCCTCCGCAACCCCGCGACACAGATCATTCACTCCTCGCATCACACCCCCGGATACGACGCGTCTCATGTGAGTCAACACAGCACACCAGCCATTCATGGGTTTGCGTGATGCGTCGTTGTACTCCTTCTGATATGGGTATCATGTGCAACCCCATTCCTTCTTGTTCTCAGCCTCAGTCTCAGTCTCAGCCTCAGCCTCAGCCTGTGCCATGTCAGTGCGCACACACCTGTATGCGTCGCTGCACTCCTACTTTTATGGGTATCGCAGCTGTCTGTGTTTTCCTAGGACAGTCGCGTCTGGGCCTAAGGGCCTGCCGCCCTTACCCATAATACTCACTGCTACATCCTCCTCCTCTCTTCCTAATAAACTTGGTTTATTTGCTAACAACTTGAAGTGAGCACTACGTTTAGAGTCGGAAGACGCTAGGGCGGACTGTATACCTTGCACTAGCAGAACGGACTTAATACTGATGTGGTATGTCATCGTCTTCGTTATCGGCTATATCTCATATTCTTTCCATGCCACAGAACGAACTCTTTAGTGTGGCCAGCGCGACCATCCATGCATGGCAACAGGCAAACGGCGGCTGCCCTTACAAGTCTTGCGCATATATTCAGCTTTATAGCAAAGCCTCTACTTCTTGTTCGATACTCGATGCGATGACATCTGCTAGCCTTTCAATATTCACTTGATTCTCCTTCCGATATAGTCTCAGGCTCTTCGGACGCAGAGTGTTATTTGGATAATGCCGACAGACCGACAAAGCGCGGCTCCAGGCTTCCTTCTCAACGCACAACGTGTCGTTAGCTTCGGATACGACCTGCTTTTTAGGGTGCCAAGAATATCTTTGGGCGCTTACTCAAGGCCGAGTCTGAGGTTTGCACAGAAGCAGCTATCGCCGACAAGGTGACTGGTCAATTGGTTGACGTCGCTACCCTACTACATTTAAGGACTCGTTCGATGGATGCGCTCGAGCCCTGATAGCTTCCTTTTCGGTGAGTACGCAAGTTGTCTCGATCTTACCACGATCTGACTATCGTGAATTCATTTAGACTATCTAACACTCCGAATACAAACAATGCAGTAATATCCTTCACCGCGTCTCAGGAATGGCCGTCGTGTAACGCTACAATCATATTATAGGCCTTCTCCTACTATGACTGATCACATCTTATTCTTGCAGGCGTGCTGAGGTGGCCTATCGGCAGATCCTCTTTCTTGATCAGCAGATCATTGATCTATAAAAGCAACTGCAACTTTCGATTACTTCTCCCTGTCCAATGTCCACTATATTTACTCCCGCTCCCGAGCCTCCTTCGAAACTGGGTGTTTACCGCGTCCTGTCATCACGTGCGGGTATTCGCGTCTCTCCCCTGCAGCTAGGCGCGATGAGCCTTGGTGATAAATGGGATGAATTCTTAGGGCCTATGGACAAGCAGACGAGTTTCGACATTCTGGACACGTACTACGATATGGGTGGCAATTTCATCGATACGGCAAACGTTTAGTAAGTCTTGTTTCTTTACCAGTGCGCAACATATCTTCATATCAGGCGTAGTCAGGACGAGACGTCTGAAGAGTTCATTGGAGAATGGGCTGAAAAGCGCGGAGTCCGTGATCAACTTGTAATCGCGACCAAGGTAAATTCGTAGTAATTGTCTAATTTCTGACTCCGAGTCTCCGGCTAATACTGTCCAAGTATTCCATAAACTACAAAAGAGGAAGCGATGTGGAGCAAAAGATTAACTACACCGGAAATCATAGCAAGTCCCTCTACCTCAGCGTGGAAGCCAGCCTCAAAAAATTACGCACGGACTACATCGACATCCTCTACATCCATTGGTGGGACTACGAGACCTCTGTTCCAGAGGCGATGGACAGCCTCCATCACCTCGTTGCAGCTCGCAAGGTGCTTTACCTCGGCATCTCCGACACGCCTGCTTGGGTCGTCGCACAAGCCAATCAATACGCCATTGACCACGGAAAGACGCCGTTCGTTATCTACCAAGGACGATGGAGTGTCTTGGAGCGGTCGTTTGAGCGAGAGATCATCCCAATGGCGCGGTCTTTCGGGCTCGCTTTGGCGCCTTTCCAAGTGTTGGGCGCTGGGAGGTTGAGGACTGAAGCGGAGGATAAGCGAAGGCGGGAAGCGGGCGAAAGTGAGAGGACCGTCGGCGGTGCTCGTGCTGTCTCCTCTACCAGGACAGAGCTTGAGATCAAGTTATCCAATGCGCTGGAGAAGATCGCGAATGAAATTGGGGCTAAAAGCATAACGTCTGGTTCGCCATTCTTCTTAACCTTTATGGTTCTTCTTATTCACCTTGACTTCAATCACAGTCGCTATCGCGTATGTCATGCAGAAGATGCCGTACGTTTTTCCTATAATCGGGGGACGGAAGGTCGAGCACCTCAAGGCAAACGTCGAAGCTCTCGACATTACACTGTCAAAGGAACATATCAAGTACTTGGAGGACTGCAACCCGCTTGATTACGGGTTCCCAGTTGGCCAATTGGTGCGTCTCAGAGTCAGTCTATGGCATGAACTTACGAGCTGACACTGTTTGTACTACAGGGAGATGGGACAACCTACAATCCCTTCCTGCTGTCGGCCGCTCGATTGGCGAAGCAGCCTTTCCCGGAGCCCATCAGACCATAAAGTGAATCAAGTATATGACATTCATGTCTTCATTTTTGCTTACTACTTTGTACACTTTTGTGAAGCTTGTCGGTACATTCGTGAGGTCGACTGAAAGACAACCTGCAATGCCCATACGTGCTCAATCCCAGCGAGAACATCAACGTCCAAGGACTCACTCGCATCCAAGGCAGAGAAGTCTGCGCGTTCGAAGGAGTCATCAAAAGTATCTCGCGTTGGTTGATCACAACGTGTTTGTCTATGGGAGGTGTAAGCAGAACGTTTTAGGCGTTGTCTCGTGGTCCTGCGATCCTGGGAACTAAAAGTGTGAGGTCGGTAAACGTATAAACGTGGAGCCCCGCTCGAGACTGTCCACCCATGACTTCATCGAAAGCAGCGGCTTCTTCGATATATGCCCACGTTCGACGCGGTTTCCCGGCAATACGGATCCTGAGGATTCAGAGCAGGCTGGGGAGAGGGGTTGGTCCCCAGAATATGTCTATCCGGCCGCTCTGAGTGTCCAGCTGCACTCCTAGGCGTTCCCGTACTTGACAGTTGGCTCTGATGAGGCCTCAGGAAGAGCCACCTGTGTGGTACTGACCTTCTCGTTGAGGTGCGAGACAGAGCCTGATTAATGATTACCGAGGATGTATATGAGTGTACATCAGGCACCTTAGATAAGATAAAAGATAAGATGCTTTCATAACGAGATCATCCGCTCGCGCGACTATTCTTACTTTCTTACCACGTCCTTGTCTCGCTGTTGGAGTGTGTTCGTTGACCCGCACATTATCCTTGTCGTTCATCATCAACTTCTCGATGGCCACCGTCAATTTGACTGTGACTGCTGCTGCCGACGCCGACGCGCCTCAATGGGCCCTTGACTTTGAGCACAGGAACTTGTGGTCGATGTACTGCATTCGGATTGATATCGCCAACGGGCAGCTCGAGTCTCAACAGCGGTATGTTTTCTTTCTTGTCCTCATCACTGCTTGTGCTGATTCAACAGCAAAGTGCGTCGTGGAGTTCAGTACGGTTCCTCAATGCAGTGGCCAACCCCAATCAAACCACGCTTTTTGCCTTAGAACTTCCCCGTGCCCTCATTCCTGTCCCCATCGTACCCTCGCCTCCTGCTGCAGGTGCACCGCTGAATCACCCACCTGCGGATGTACCAGCTGCACCTGCTGCGCTGGGTGCGCACGCTCTGTTTCCAGCTACAAGGGGAGGCCTCGATACGCTGTCTGAGGCTAATCTCACTACATTATTAATGGCCTACAATGTTCCCGGTGTTGTACCAGGGTTGACAGTTCAGGACAAGAGGGTTCTTTTTGCCAATTTTATTGGTGTTAGAATGTAAAATACATGTACATCCTCGACACTGTATATCAGAACACATTCTTTGTCCTAACATACGAGAATCGAGGCTGCCATGGACAGTCGTTCCATTTTTGGGCATCTGGTCGATCACGTGCGTCCTAATTGAGGCGCGGCGGACGCGCAATGACTTGACTTTCTACCACCATCATGGTTGCCGAACGAGCGGGGGTAAGCCCTTTCTCCTCTTTTTTCGTGCGTTCTGACTGCTGTAGTACACTGTTACAATGTTCCTTGTGGACATCTCGCGTTCCATGGGCAACACACGGACTGTCGAGCTGCCAGATGGCCCAAACGGCGAGCAACGCACAAAAGAAATGACGAATCTTCAATGGTCCCTTCAATTTGCAAAGCTTAAGATACAAGAAATGGTACCTCTGACGCTACGCGCCCAAGCGCTCTCCTAACATCTGAGCCTTTCAGATATATAATGGGCGCAAGACAGATCAATGTGGCGTTATCCTATTTGGCTCTGATGGTGGGTCTCATACCTGGTATGGCTGAATTTAACGTATAAATGCTTCAGAAACCGATAACGTGGTCAACGAACATTCTGGCGGATTTGAGGGCATTGTTGAATACATTCCCATTGGCACTCCCA
>QLPD01005372.1:0-12495 GCA_003314085.1 Hymenopellis raphanipes | reverse complement strand
GATGGGCTGTCTAGAGGCGAGCACGACACGCTGGAGGACGCTTCACTGTCGCATTCCGACATATTCGCTGCAGGCTTTATCGGGATGTGCGTTTCCTTTGTTACAAGAGCTGGGTATTGGTAGCCGTCACGGCTCCAACCATCAGACTGTCGTTGATGTCTTCAAACATGTTCCGAACGTTAGGACTGTAGAGTTTTACAACTCGGACAATGGCATCAACTCTTATGAGGTTCAGGGCCCATTTCCTTGGAGCAATGTACAGATCCTATCATGCTATACGTTCTCCGTCAAGTCCACTTTTCGTTCCATCCTTGATCAAGCGACTAGTATCGAGGAGCTCACATTGACATTTGGGGTCATCTACCCCAATTTCCTGGTCGGGAATACGATCTCGCTTCCAGTTGTCCGCCAAATCACTCTCGCCGAATGTGAAGACGCCGATTCAGGGTGTATCGCAGAATTTCTCGATGCGCTGAGGTTTCCAGTCATACGTCGTCTTACACTCACGTTCTTCCCTGGGCAGTATGTCTGCTTCAGAGCGCTCGACTCGCACCCTGATTTGCATAGTATTACCAGTCTGCACGTTACATGCTCTATGGCAGCGCCTGACGATCACGTTGCCGCAAGTGGCGCCAAAATGTTGCTCAAGTTCCTGCGCCT
This sequence comes from Hymenopellis raphanipes, assembly GCA_003314085.1. NCBI lineage: Eukaryota > Fungi > Basidiomycota > Agaricomycetes > Agaricales > Physalacriaceae > Hymenopellis > Hymenopellis raphanipes. The sequence goes on along the minus strand of QLPD01005372.1, from coordinate 11,835 downwards.
GGCAACCGGCGTAGAGGATTTTCACTTGGTCGACGACGATGTGTCTGTAGACTTTCTGTGTGCTTTTGCTAAAGGAACAGCGATCGAGACAACCGTCTTGCCATCTCTTCGTAGACTTGACCTTCGTGGATGCAAGTCTGCCGACGACAGCGAATCCCTAAACCTGGCCCTATTACTTCTCGTGGAGTCACGCTCTGAGTTTACGGATGGCAATGAGGTAAAGTTTTCAAATATCTTGATGTCTTCATGTTCGTTAAATTCTATCTCCTCAGGATCCTCCGTGTAAAACTCTGGAAAGGATGGTGCTTCCAACCTGCTGGAATGCCTTCGAGCATGCGGATGACGAACACAAAGACCGCTGGATCGCCGTGAACAGTTTGTTGGAAATCGTTTGCATCTGATCCTACGACGCGTACGATACTATTGCGCTGGAACTCGTCGCTCATACGGACTTATACTACTAAAAGCATAATCGCACGCGTCTTAGTGTACGCGCGCAGGTGTCATACTTTACAATAAACTACATTAATGTCATGATGTCATGTTTTAATCCCAATCACTAAACAGCCGTTCAACACGCATTCTCCACGAATAAAATAGAACTCACAGCAACATATCTGAACGCCGGATTCTTCCAGTCCGTGATATCCTCGACCATGCCGCCAGTAGGATCGTATCCCACGCCGTCGTGCTCCGCCAGCTTCTTGTCGCGCCGGCTGTTTGACGTGATAAAGATAAATCGCAAGCATAGAATCACGAGGACTTCGACGCAGTTGGCAACGAGCATGCCCACAATCCCAGTGGTGTATTTTGGCGCCTCGGAGGTCTTGAACAGGAAGGGCCCGATGATGTTTCTGTACAGATGAAGGTCAACGGGGTCCTCAACCTCACGTTAAATATCATCAACATACCCGGCACAAACGCCCAAGAAAATAGCGGCATTGGCGATAGCTACATGTTGGGACGCGTCTTAGTTGAACGATGTTCATTAACATGGGAGTGGTTGGGCCTACCTCGCTTCGTTTGTCCTCCAACGTTGCCACTGATCAGCGACAAGCCCAGGACGAACGTGGCGTTATAGGATCCCGTGAGCCAGTACCCAATGAGACGAACGGGTTTCGATGTAACAGGGCCCCATGCCATCATCTACAGACACCGTCGTTAAATGGGGGCCACAACGGAGACAACAACCACACTCACACAGCTGCCTACAATGTTCGGAATGAGGTAGAGAACCATAAGAAGCGTTCGGCTGTTTTTCGGCGCTTTCGTGTTGAGCCAGACGGCGGACAAGATGCTGGATGGGTGCATGATAAGGAAGGTGGCCGCCCATGAAAGAGAAAAGACGAACCAGAAAGCGATGAGGCAGCCATACGGTATCTGCATCAAGGTAGTCTGCAGCGTGTCGAACCCGAATCCTTGAATAATAAGTGTTCCACTAAAAGGGAGTGTTAAACAAAGAGCTCAGCCACTGGAAACATTCTTACAAGTTTGAAATCCCTCCCTTATTTTAGTCAGCATATAAAAAGTGGAAGGAACATCACAGTGAAAAAGGTCACTCACATTGGGAATATTCCCACTAAATCCAAGAAGGAAGAACAAATACGTCTTGGGATCAATGACCGCTTCAATCGCTTGGTCCCACTTTAGCCTGTCCAACGAGATGAGTAAACGCGTTGAGGGCGCATAAAAAAGCCAACTACTGACTTGCTCGTATCGGCGCCACCTTGGTCGTACCGCTTGCGGCTAAGCACAACCAGCCGGTCCTCATCCTTGAACCAAGGCGACCTATAATACGGGCTGTCGGGCACAAACAGGTACAAAACAAGCGCCCAGGACGAGCACAGAGCGCCAATGATTAGGAACTCGTCTGAAATGGCGGGTTGTCAGCATATACAACGAGGAAGAGAAGGAAGAGGACATACATTTCCACGACGGAAGCGCGCCTTTGATCTGAAAACGGTGGCCGTCACCTCAGCACATACAAGAAAAAGAAGGAGAAGAGAAACATACATGGCCAATAGCATACCCAAGCAAGCCACCAAGAGCGATCCCCATACCGTTAGCGCTGTACCACAGGCCGATACGCACCGGCTGCTGCTCGCGCGTGTACCACATCCCCGTGATGATAACGAAGGCGGGGTCTGCAGTGGACTCTGCCGCGCCAGAGAGGAAGCGGAGGATCATCATGTCTTTGAAGTCGCGCGACGCGGCTTGGGCCATGAGGAGCACGCCCCAGAGGAGAATCTAATACGGAAGGAAGGTTGAAGGGAGAGTGGGGGAGAAGAGAATGAGGAGACGAACGTACGTTGAAGGCGAGGTATTTCCCGACCGGGAATTTGGTCATCAGAAAGTTGGTGGGGACCTATAGTAAGTGGGAACGATTATCTTCCTGCTCATAGAGGCTGGAAATCGAGACTAACAGCCCAGATGAGCCAGCCGACTGGAGAACAATGAGTATACTGTATAAACGGAGCAGCAAATGGGGAGAACTAACAGTAGAATATGCTGGAGAGCCATTGCTGTTTTGAGACATTAGGTATGGAGAGCGATTGGAGACTAAATTTACGAACGTATTCGCTCTTCCCGAGCTTTAAATCGGTTTTGACTAGATGCATTCACATCAGTACGGAATGAAATGCTTAGTAGATGAATAATACACACTTCCAAATATCGCAGCATACGAAAGCGTCGTCTTATCACTTCAACGTGCTCCAAGTCAATCAAGGATCCGAGTCGACGCGCCACGCGTACACTCACATGTAGTAAAACTAGGAAGACATCACCGTCATATATACAAACCACGAAGTCGGAATCGAACGCACCATATAACAAACAGCCAGCGCCGGAATGATCAACAAATCAATCCGCCTCTCAATCGCCTTGACCCTCGCAGGATCCAGCTCCGTCTCGTTCATACGCGCGAGATTCTCCAACAACTCGGGCGCCGGATCGTCCTTCAGCACCTTCCCCAACAAGCCCCCACGCCGCTTTGTTGTCTCTCCTGCCTCTTCGACGCACTCGATGGTCTGCTTCGCCTCTTCCTCATCGGTCGCGATCGGTGGTGCCATGATGAACCGCGGGGGAAATTCAAGCGCCCATGGGGAAGCCCCGTTTTATTGTGATATCGGACCGCGGACCGCGTCCAAATCATATTATGCCTCTGCGCGATGGAACGCGACTTTTTGGACACGGGACAGCACATCGCAGCTAGGCCGCGTGACGAGCGCGCCACAAATGAGGCTATTTTCATTCGCGGTTGCGGTTAACGTCGGTTGTGGGCGGTAAAGTTCCTGGGTAGCACCGGTGAAAGAGTCCCTGCAGGTAAGCTTCAATTTCACAGCTCCGTTCGGTTGGGGCGGTGGGGTGCCGTTACTTTTCGTCATTCATTTAATACATACATAATAAAAATCTGGGGAAATCTGAAATCTCCAGAGATCTCCCCTGCGCACAGATACCGAGGTGTTTGTTACGTTTTCGTTTTTCCACATAAGTGTCCGGAGGTATCTGCATCCGTTTGTATTGGGTCACAAGGGAGCGCGGAACAACTCACCAACAGTGTCGGGCCTATATCGCGTAGCGGCGACAAAGGTGAAGCCTTACCTTGGTGAGAGTCAAACAAGGAAGTAGGCCATCCTTATCGTGTGTTGCCTGCAGTAATCCAACGTGTTGGCGGTACGACATCTTTTTTCGTTAAAGAAACTCACGAAGTCGGAAGTGGGAAGAGGTGGGAAGGCGAAGTTGGGCGGCATGTCACATGATCAAGCCTCCAGTAATCCGCCGTCTCTCCCCAACAAAGCTACCAGAAACTCATCTTTGTCAGTACTCCCACCCAGCCTTTCTCAGACTTGTTCTCTTGCCCAAGACTTTTGTGGTGTATAATTTCTGGATCTGTGCGCCACAGCAAATCTTGGATACTGCATGGTCCTCTTATCTCCGGCGCGAGATGTGTCGCGACCTTGGAATACTCGTGCCTAATCTTTAAAATTTGACTGCCGTCTTTAGGCGATTGGATCAATGTGGCGTTAGACGACAGTCGGTGGAGACACTAATATCGTGCCGTCGTTATGGTCCCGGCATTTGTGGCGTGCGCGTCAGATGTGCTGTGGATCTCGAAATGACGGCGGGTGGATTTGACTGGACTACTGTTATCGTTCAAAGTTCGTACGACCGAGCTTTTCATATGACTGGCAACATCATGTTCTTCTTGCCTTGTTGTCCCAGTCTATAAAGCTTTCTTGGTGAGTCACTTACCGATTGAACTATGGCTAAGTCAAACGCGACTTGACTCGCACACCCTAAGTGGCCGTTGGGACGAGGACTATCGACGGCTTTCTCGACGAGCTCAGCGAATGGGCCTGTCTGCCATCGCCGAACAGATGAATGGTCCGTCGTCCGCCTACTATGTACGAGGACCTGTGTTCAACGCCACTCCGCATATGAACGGTTGTAGGCCACCGAGATGTTGTGTAATGGTAACGCCAGCACACACATAAGTACTTGCATGCCTTCTGTTCGAGCCTCAACACTCCTGAAAGGTTTGGGAGTATATCATTCAGCTTTTTAATCAGACAACTTTTGGGCCTCATTTGAAGGTCAAAGATTGTCCGTCGTCCGAGTCGCGATAAATAACAACTGTAGTTCGGAGAACCAGCGGAGGATTGGCCTTGGTGTACATGTCTTTTCTTTAAAATATACTTGTTCCAACGTCCGACTCCATTACCTACGTGCGCTCTCTGGATGATTTCCTTTTCAACTTACTACCACAAGTCCACTCTCCAGGAAGCTGCAAAATGTTACGTTCATGAGATGAACTACAGTATTCACAGCGACCATCCGCGTAGACGTGAAAATGGCCAGTTCTATTCCAAACATACGACGGCGTCCTTGTGCGTAACGTGCATGGTTTACAGAGCATTCCAATTGAGTCCAACATTGAGTACGCAGGGGACGAGAGTCAGCGCGATGCGTCGGGTACAAGCGAGGGAAATGTCAGAACACCAGATTAAATAGCCTACTAGGCTCTAGCGAGGTATGGGGAGGAAGACAGTGAGATGCATCCCTTCAGGTCTGTCATTGCACCGAGTCGTCAACCCGCTTCTCTCAAGGGAATACGATTTATGATGTTGAAGTCCATTGTCGTATTAGGGGTGGTATATGAGTACAAATATCTGGAAACCGCGAATCTATGTGTAAAACTTGCGATTCTCGTTGGGGCCGAACAAGTCTTTCCTAATTTCTGGCAGCATCTAAATGGATGGGTTAGCAGTTATCGAGCGAGTGGCGCGTAAAGTACTCACCCGGTCCTCCAACAGTCTCAATCTCTCATCGAGGGTATTATCCAAGGTGATACGCTTGGATCCACTGACGAGCTTGATCCCGCCAGCACCATCGTCTGACAAAGTGCCCTCTACACCGTAGTCGATAGTTCTACCACTGAGATCGGTGAACGTCTTGACCGCATTATCAGCGGCCTGCTGTACAAGGCCTACGTCGCTCTTGCGTGCATGGATGGTGACGGACGGCTCGAGGACTTGGAGGAAGGCTTGGGTGATAACTCCCTCAAGGAACTGGACGTAACGAGCGTCGTCCGAAGCCAGGCGCTGCAAGTCTTGACGCGATGCAGAGAAGAGGTCTTGGAGGTGCTCTTCGCGGCGCTGAAGGAGCTTGAGACGGGATTTGTTGGTCAAAGTGGATTGAGCACTGAGTACAATGTCGTTAGCAAGGCGTTGGAGTGATTAGATGAGGACCCACATTTTCTGGGCTACCTCTGCGCCCTTACGCTTCTTGTCGTACTGGGCATCGATGGCTTGTTGCTCCTGCTTGACGAGCTTGGCCTATAAGCAATAGTTAGCGTCGACCGGAATGCATCGGACAGCTTGCATACCTTTTCGATGGCAAATTCCTCGTCAGCCTTGATCTTTATTTCTCTCGCCTTCTCCATCGCTTCTTGTTTGATGAACGCAACCTACATCCAAGATTAAGGAATGTATGACGACCATTAGGAGATGTTGACCAGTACCATCTTGTTCATCTCGTTCATAACTTCTTCGTCATTCATTGGGCGAGACATGGTGCGTAAAATATTTGTTGTTAGGTGTCCAGCGCTGTTGGAGACGATGAGCTCGTGGAGAAACGAGAGAGTGAGCTTGGTGGCTGTGCCAGTGCTACCGGGCCACGTGGAATCCGGATGCCGGACCCGGCAGGGTGTGGGAAAATCACAAGAGCACACCAAATTTCGTGCCCGCCTCCATCGTCCGCGACATTGAGCCCGACAGATTCGCCTGTAGCCAACCCCGCTCAACGTGAGTGTCGTTCCCGATGCCGTCCTACTGCTTCCCGCAAAAGCGAGCGCAATCGCTGTCGTTTGGGGCTGGATTTGACTTGGATACACCATTTGCTGACCTCTGCACCTAGGCTCGGCTCCAAAACATGGCTTCGACGAAATTACCATCTGTCCTGAGTGCGACCGAGGAGGAGATCCAGCTTCTCCTTGCTGCCCAATGCCACATTGGCACAAAAAACTGCGATAAGCAGATGGAACCCTACGTCTGGAAGCGGAGGGCTGACGGTGAGCTGCCCCGTTGGCAAAGTCGTTAAAAAATCTCATTATCCGTGCAGGAATCCATATCCTCAACATCGGCAAAACCTGGGAGAAAATCGTACTCGCCGCACGCGCCATCGTCGCCATTGAGAACCCCAACGACGTCTGTGTCATCTCCGCTCGTCCCTACGGCCACCGCGCCGTCCTCAAATACGCCGCCAACACCGGCGCACAGGCCATCGCGGGCCGCTTCACTCCCGGTTCCTTCACCAACTACATCACCCGCTCATTCAAGGAGCCCCGCCTCATCGTCGTCACCGACCCCCGCGTCGACCACCAGGCCATCCGCGAAGCCTCGTACGTCAACATCCCCGTCATCGCCCTCTGCGACACCGACGCGCCCCTCAAATTCGTCGACATCGCCATCCCCACCAACAACAAGACCAGACACTCCATAGGCCTCATCTGGTGGCTCCTCGCCCGCGAGGTCCTCCGCCTCCGTGGAACCGTGCCCCGTACCAGCGACGGCTGGAACGTCATGGTCGACATGTTCTTCTACCGCGACCCCGAAGAAGTCGAGAAGCAGCAGCAGGAGGAGGCCGCGGCCAAGCTCGCGCTCCAGCAGGGTCCCGAGGAGGCTGCGCCCACCAGCACAGAGTGGGACGTTGCTGCCGCGCCTCAGGCAGGTGGTATCAACCCCGCGTTGGTTGCTTCAGAAGGTACGCGCTCAGTTTCATTACCACGAATGGCAATACTCAATATTAACTACTAGGTGGCGCCCTCGACTGGTCCGCAGAGCCTGCGGCATCTGGTGACTGGGCCGCTGAGCCGGCTGGTGGTGCTGGTGCTGGTGGATGGGGCGCTGAGGAGCCCACTGGCTGGAATTAAGCTTTTAAAAACACTCCATGCAATCATTTTATTCATGCCATGAAAAATATGATGCCTTTTTCCCCTTCACTTTTGGATTAACGACCACTTTACTTACGTGTCTTGGTGACTTTCAAGTTAGCTCCAGGTCGCGTAAACGCAGACACCGACTTTAGATTGCGGGACCAAGCGGCGTCGTCACCGCCACAAGTTTGTGTAAGTGAAGATTTGTCCAGTAACTTTCGTTAAGGTTTCTAGCCCCATCAAAATCCAGACCTGGAGGAGGAACGACTGTCTTCCTTCGTCTGAATAATACGGAGACTACCACGACGCGTTGGTTTGGGCGTCTGATCGCCGTGATCACTGATCACTTCTCCTCCTCCCACACATCAACGAAATTGAACGAATCGATGATTCCGCATTCACATCTTGCTTTGATGTGATGTGCAATTTGATGCTACCTGCCTATCCTCATCAGCCAACAAACAGAAGAAGTAGCAGAGGTGCACCACACCAATTCAGTTTGAACCATGTGAAGATCACCTCAATCCTATTTCTGTGCACCTTGGGTACTGAGGTGAGCCATTCCTATTCTCATTCTCGTTTCCATTCAAAGGAACTAAGTTACCCACTAATGATTTGACTCATAGCGCCCTGCCGACCACTCAAGCAGGTGGAGCGGTGCACATCAAGGACCCGCGAAGCAATGCCTCATTTTACGCCTCAAATTAAATCGCTCGCTGTCATCAGCTGAGTGGCTCCAGTTGTCGTTATGACTTGAGCTGAAGAAAATCAAAGAAAGTATAACATTCGGAAAGGTATGTCTTCTTTGACAGACTACAAGCTTCTGCTGACTAGTCGGTCAAGCATAGTAAACGTACTGCCTACGTTCATTGCCCTATTCCACACTGACGGAGGTGCAGCTCATCCCTGCAATATGAAAGAGTTTAAGGTGTATATCGGCATGAGCGAGGACAACATGACCGAGGTTCTAGCGGCCAACCTCAAAAACGATATCATTCTGGAGGCATTTTCAATACGACACACCAACAGGTCGCTTGTCGAATTCCCTACGCGTTATGTCAAGATTGTTCCATTATCGTTAGTTCATGCTGTCCCCGACCGCGTCAATGATTTACATCTCATATGCCCCATTCACCTGGATTTCATCTCTCGATATGGTTCGTTTCTATGACTGGCGCGTCCTTGATCTGTCTTTTTTTACGACAAGTTCTCCCGCGCCTTCTAGCCTCTTTGATGCCACCAGGATCCAGGATCCGGTTCAACTCCAAGCCCCCCCAAAGGACCATTTTCCCACCAATTCAACGTTCTGAGTCTGTACACTCAAAAGGGAAACGGAGTTGCTCGGACTCTCAAAAGAGCATGGTGATGCCACCCTCGATTGCGCAAGAATTCGGCTGGTCAAGCAGGAGCAACAAGCCAGCCCAGAAAATGCAGGTCCTCATTAGTCACCCCAACACATTGTACTCAGCGCTCAATCCACTCTTACCAACAAGTCCCGTCTCAAGCTCCTCCAGCGCGGCGAAGAGCACCTTCAAGACCTCTTCTCTGCATCGCGTCAAGACTTGCAGCGGACGACGCTCGTTACGTCCAGTTCCTTCAGGGAGTTATCACCCAAGCATTCCTCCAAGTACTCGAGCCGTCCGTTATCATCCATGCCCGCAAGAGCTACGTAGGCCTTGTACAGCAGGCCGCTGATAATGCGGTTAAGACGTTCACCGATCTCAGTGGCAGAACTATCGACTACGGTGTAGAGGGCACTCTGTCAGATGATGGTGCTGGCGGGATCAAGCTCGTCAGTGGATCCAAGCGTATCAGTTTGGATAATAGGCTCGATGAGAGATTGAGGCTGTTGTAGGACCGGATGAGTACTTTACCTACCTACCGACCCTTTACGCGCCGCTCGCTCGATAAATACTAACCCTTCCTTGAAATGTTGTCGGAAATTAGGAAAAACTTGTTCGGGCCCAACGAGAATCGCAAGTGTTACACATAGATTTCGCGGTCTCCAGATATTTGTACTCATATACCACCCCTAATACGACAATGGACTTCAACATCGCATCTTTCGACCCGGTTTATTTTGAGTATTACTCGAGAATCACTCAGCGCAATGATCAATTCGAGAGGATGTCTCCATACACTGCTGGTAAGTTATTTCGCCTGCTGTTCTGACATTCCCTCTCAGTTGTGCAGAAGACATGCTTGATATTCTTTCCACAGCACATAATCCGTCACGCATCCGCTCTGTGGAAGCTTGGACACTCAATGTTCTCTAGGTGCAACGCCGCTCAATTCCGCGATCATCATGCTCATGGCAAGTCAGAGACTAGGGTTTTCAAAACCTATGTATCGAGGAAGAAGTGAAAAATATCCAGCACTGCTCAAAACGCACGAGAAACAGTTTGTACATTCCTTCGAGACGGCTGTACACCTGAGCTCAATGCTATACCAGCTCGCTCCTTCCACGCCTGGACTGACCAGACTCTTGCGATGTATTGACTAATCCTCCAGGACTTCAAACGTACTCAGCCGGAACCCTCGACAGGTGGCGTTGAACAAATGCCCCTTGAGCAGGCGCCAATGGACTGAACACTACGGGCTTGGAGGATGCAGCCAGGAATATCCTTTCTCAGGGGAAGTAGCGCCTGTTGGGTATCTGTCCTCTCATGTAGCGCAAAACATGAGAAAAGCTCCCGTTTTGTCAACAGTCATGCACTTCCACTAGGCGGCTGATCATCAAACGCGGTGTAGGATTGAAAGGTGTCAACGTTTTGAGCCTGAACTTGTGCTCGCCGCTGAGGAAAACGTTGTAGTCAGTCAGGCGACAGGCAAGTCGAGATGTGATGAACGATTTCGACCGTGTCAGGCAATTAAAAAAGACGCGTGTGACACAAAAAGATTGAGTGCAGGTGGGAATGGATATATTTGATTCCACGAGCTCAGGTTCATGTATGGATTGCCTGGGTACTTGCCTTGCAGTATGTCAGTACCTTTCAACGTCATGGAGGCTCGAGGTATGTATGTCAAGACTGCCGAAAGTCATGCATTTCCCTTGGCAGTGTATGTACATGCCCAACTGTCCGGGATGGAAAGAGAAACGGCGACATCGAGACTGGCTTGGATAATTATTAAAGTACTAGTATCTGTATTAATTGTAAGACGTAGTAGAGAAAAGGGGAGAAGCGTGAGGATGCGGGCAATGTGTGCCTTTGAACACTGATAATGTTCGGGCTTTTATAGACCTTTCTCTACGTCAGTCCCTGCTGCCACCCCGCCGGTTGTAACTCCAGAAGACGGTTCTGTACTCTGGGACATGCTCTCACTAGGACCATCAGGAAGGTCGATAGTCACGGCTGTGGCTTGATTATTGCTTGCAAAGCGAATGCTCTGCACCATGTTCCGCATATTTGAGATGACGGAAGGCCTTGTCCACGAGTCATTGGGCCGCGACTCTCCCGCCATGACGCGCCCAATGATCATAGTAGGCGCGCTTGCCTACAATACATAAAACCTTTGAATTCCGGGAGACACATTTTAGTGGGGAGGAGACGTACAGTTACAGCGTTCAATATCCCTTGGACATAGACAAACGAATCCCGATCCGCACTAGCCGCATCGCGCAAATAGAGGACGAGAAAGACGATGTATGTCGCCGAATACAGAAAAGCAGATTCGATGAGGATACCGATGAGGCCGCTATAGGTGCGGATGTGTTTGATTCCGCAGACCGAAATGATGCGAGCGAGGATAAGCGAAGTTGTGAGGACGTTCACCGAGGCTAGGGTGGCGTCGTACACCACTGTCCAGTCCACTTGCTCGAGGCTGATCACGGCAACGTTTGGAGATGAAAATGCCGTCACTTGGATGAAGACGTGGCTGACTTGGGGGGTTCTTTTAAGTTGGTTGCGAGGCTTCACGGAAGAAGGCACTCACCCAATCCAAGGATAACACCGAGCAACGGAATTACGGTGATAAGCCAGTTGCGATGATAGAGTTCCCAGCATCTCCAGATCTTCAGGTTTTGAACGTCAACCAATCCTGACGTCGAACGATAACTCTGAACACGTACATTGGTGAGCTCTGCGAGCATGGCGATGACGAAGATGGACGTTGGTCCGAGAGCATTTACAGCAATCCGCGTAGACGTGAAATTGCCTTGTCCGATTCCAAACATGTATCCCAACACGGTGTCCTGGGACTGCCCATGCGTAACGTAGGTGGCATATAGAACATTCCACGTGAGTCCGACGTTGACCGTCGCCAGCGCCCAGATCACGCAGAGCACGAGCGTCAGCGCGAGGCGCCGGCGATGCCATTCACCGCGTGCGACTAGTGATGAACGCAGCCTGGTAAGTCCGGCGCAGACTCCGGGCGGACGTATAATACGGACTTATCTGGCG
>QLPD01005369.1:0-11905 GCA_003314085.1 Hymenopellis raphanipes | reverse complement strand
GTTGGTCGCCTAGTGATGCTGGCTTCGTCAAGGAACGCGTCAGGAACTTTTTCATTTGCGTCTCGACCATCGGCAGAAACTGCTTGAGCGTAGTGGTCGTTCCCATGACGCGAGAAAAGTGCTTCCTGAATGTGCGGAACTTGTTGCCATAGGGCATAATGACGATGGTCTTTGAGTATCCGACCAGCTCGCCGCCCATCTCGAGTCTCGGGCGGTCTGAATAGACGGCGCCTTGGCGCTCCATCTCTTGCATAATGTCCGCAGAGTTGACTATGACCATGGGTTGGCCCATAAGAGACACCGAACAGATACCCCCTAGGCGGGGATTTCAGCATCGTAATACAAGTGAAATGAAGATGAACAGACCGTATTTGTGGCCCCAGTCAGCGTAGGTCAGCCAGTCCTTCCCTTCTGTGGGCATGTCCAGCACGTTCTGACCGAACACGTCAGTTGAGCTAGGATACGGCGTCGAACGCACCCCAATCAATGGTAGACCCTTCGGACCCGGGGGAAGAGGCGCAGTGGCTGGTCGCCGTGATATGTAGTGAACGAGGAGGCCGGTGAACGCGATGCCAACAGCGTAAACGAAAGACATGAGAGTTGAACTTTGTATTGGGTGGTCCTCGTCGAGCAGCTGGTGCCCTTTTTACGCGAAATCTTGAATTCACTCCTTTGTTCGGAACAGGCATCCGCCACTAAAAGATGTACTTCCGTTGAGAGTTAATTAAGGCCCAGGCTACAGTCACGGAATCGCAGTGTGCCGAACTTGAGTGTCTATATCATTCAAGGGCCAGATGTAAATATTTGGGAACTTCATTGCGCAAAATGCTGTGGGACCTGGGTTATATCACGTTCAGCGAAGGAGGTGGTGGTGCTTGGTCGGAAGAGAAGTGTACAGAGACACGTGGCCGAGTTCCGATCACACCGTTTGGGTCTGGACCTTTCTTCTTTCCTTTCATCAACCTTGACAGAACCTGGGCTAAGTATAATTGAATGGTGAATCTTTGCTCTGTGGAAGCAAGCAACCAAGTTCTCTTGCCTAGCAGTGTGCTGTACGCGTCTCGAGAACGGAAACGCGTATTATATACATCGTATGGTCTGCTCGTACCTCTATACCAAAAGAGAGGAGAACTACGTGCCTGTCAGCGACGAGGTTTTTTCTCACTCTTGGACGACGGATGTGTTCACCAAACAGACTCCTTGTACCTCCGTGTGTACCTGTGCTGGTACGTCTCGCCGCTGTCCTTCTTTTCCAGAACTTCATCGACACGAAAACTGAAGGATCAAATGCCATGGCGAATCGCAGGCCGGGATTACGCACTAAATGTCTGTTGTAACGTTAATAACCACGAGGAAACTTAGCTGTGACCCATACATCACCTTTTTCTCTTTGCTTCTTTACACTCGAAGGAGTTCTGTGAATCTCTGTGACCATGCTGCCCGCCACGCTCTGGAGCCTAGGTGAACAGAACCCGTTGCATGACGCGTACGTGATCTTGACCTCCTCATGCTGCTACGGCTAATCGTCCTTTAGCATGGGTGTCATGTTTGTCGGTGTCATCTTGTGCGCGGTTTTGAGGCTATTGTCTTTCCATCGCCCGGACATTATACTACTAGTACAGCGGTATGCACCCAGTATACCCCTGGTACATCGCCGTCACTCACCTCTTTCCAGTAATAGCTCAAACTCCTGCTTCGTCACATTCCCATCGATTACCAGAATAAAACTGAACGTTATTAGGTCGCGATTACGGTCTGCTTCGACACTATACTAAGACGAGTACGAGTCTGTCCCTCGTCCCGTCGCCCTTGTCTGATCCTATTCGCGGCCGTGTATTATTCATTACCTGATAACCAGCTACTAGTACTTAAGTCGGTATCCACCCTAGGCATTGCGTGCTGTCCGGGCGTCTTCAGTGATTCTACTGCTCTTACGGAAGCGACGTGGTGAGCACCTCCGTTATCTCGATTCCATCGGTGATTCATGAGGTCTACTCCAGGGGTTTTATAATAGAAGCTCTTCCGACTGCAAGTCCGCTTGTTCGGAGACGGTTAGACGACGGAATGGCCTTCTCCAGGGGGTCACTGGCGCACTAGTGCAATCGTACGCCTCTCACGTTCTTCTTCTTAGATTATTTTGACTCCGATTCCCTCGTAACTTGTCATGCAGTCAGCAAGAAGAATATGATCTTGATGGCTGTGATATTGGTTGTTGGAAATGCAGGTGAGGATATCGCGAACATCCGTCTTTCATCGTTGACAGTTACTCGTCCAGGGTATGGCAGTGTACTCCCTACAGGTATAATTACAGGCACTTTTGAGCCTTACAGGTGCACTTAATTGTAATTACCCCAGTGTAATTACGAGCTACTGTAAGAGAGTGTAACAACATATAGCTTATAGAGTGACTGGGATTCAACTATACGCAATCAACGCGTATGACCTACATGAGCAGGAAATGTCCTATATTGCACCAAGACGCCATGAACGAAGCCACCCAGTGCTGTTAGGCCAATAGCAGGTGTGACATCTCCATATACATGTTCGAGCACAAACGTTCGCACAGACGCGGTCGCTTGCCATCCAGAAACGGAGTCCCCAACGGCTAGGATTCAGCTATAGTAACGTCATTGTCAGTGCTATACATAACTTGAGGAGTGTTGACAAACGTACGCGACTTTGCCCCCGTAAGATTGGTGTCATGCAAACCCATCGATGGTCACAGACTTAGGTTCAAAAATTCAATATCAACTCAACGGAGCCCTGTAAAATTAAACTGAACTACGGTTCGAATTTTATATACTATAGCATTGCCTGTGCTGAGTTTCAGATGAAAGGGACGCGTCGTTCAAGATTTTACGGTAAGAACAGTACAAAACAACTTCCAGCAAGCATAAAATAACCTGTCAGGCATTCTGAATTCTTCAGAATGCACACATGTACCATTGTGCCCATTTGTATGAATATTGGTGACATGTAGACAGAGGAACACGTCGCTCAAGGCTCAGCACGCGCCATCAGTGTGATCGGGCACGGCTTGACCACCGACCACGACCACGACCCAACTTTACGCCTACCTTTCCAAGTCCTCACCCCAGTCATTCCCCAAACGCCTCCATCTATTTTGCGATCTTCCGTACCACTTCCAGATCCGAGCACACCTGGAAGACGCGTTCGTTTTGATGAGGTCCCTGATGTCGACGATAATCAGTGGACCTTCACTCTTCGCGATACGGAGACGGACGGCAGTAAGGAAGGATGGCTCTGATTATGACGACGATGATCCATGGTCGTATAACCTACGGATGCAGTCGCTGTTTGATGGTTTGAGCTCCTTTGAGTCTGAACAAGCGAGCCAGAGATCACAGGATTTAGACTTCAGGATGTCCACCGATGACGATGACGAGGACTCACACATTCCCAAACCTCCTCATCACTCTTATGACTACCGTCAACCTCCCTCTGTTGATGATCGCGTGCTGCGAATATCGAGCTCAGGGAATACCTGCGCCCACGACGGAATAACGGTAAAGGTTTCAAGAACGCGCCTCATCTTCCCTTTCTGCTGCGTACTCGACTCGAATGGGTCTCCAACTTCCTGGACTGTTACGCCACAACATCGCATAATGCTCGACCAGAAGCCCGGTGGACAGCTGCATTGCTTCAAGCTGCGTTCATGGCTCAGAAAGGACCATGGTTTGCTCACCTCTTCGTGAATGGGCTAAGGCGTACGTGCTCCATCGAACGCTGCCTACGAACAAGTACGGGACTTGGATAAAGTCGAAACTCGAGGATGAAGATTTTGCGAATGAGCTCGCCCTCCACTTGCAATCAAAGGACAAGTATGTTCGAGCAATGGCCAT
Source organism: Hymenopellis raphanipes (assembly GCA_003314085.1). Taxonomy (NCBI): domain Eukaryota; kingdom Fungi; phylum Basidiomycota; class Agaricomycetes; order Agaricales; family Physalacriaceae; genus Hymenopellis; species Hymenopellis raphanipes. The sequence continues at coordinate 8,042 of QLPD01005369.1, read as the reverse complement.
TGTGGATTATACGGCGCGTCCAGATGTTCGGAAGAAGGCGGTGTCTTTGAAGACGGCACAGTGCTGGATGAATACTATGGGTTATCGGTGGAAAAAGGGACCAGTTTGTCGATGGTACGATTGACTCGCTAGCATCAGATCGCGAACTACATTGCCGAGGTATCCGCATCACCGTCCCAGTCGGGACGTGCTTATTTGACTTTCCTATCCGCCAGGAACCCGAAAAACGTAGTAGGGTATCTGGGTGATCGGCGGCTTTTGAGACAACCGGCATCGTCCTCAGCGTTTACCGTCGTCGTCGATGATAGCGTCGAACACAATCAAGTGGTTTCTGGTGTCGTGCCGTGATCAAAAGGAGCTGATCATGTTGAAACGGCCCCTCGTTCATGGCAGGCATAGGGAGGACGAGCCCCAAGGAGGTATACCAGTCAGTACGTCGTCGACGGTGTATAACAAGATCACGCATTCTTATCCCATACAGCTCGTCGTAGCCTGCTGAGCCCTCTTCGTATCGCCTGACATTACCCGGTGATAATCGGGCGGATCTTGGTGTTTAAAACGAGAGAAACGTACAACCCGGACCTACAATACCACCATGTCCTGGGCCAGAGCGCCAATTGCGCGTCTTTCGCGGCGCCAAGTCGTCGTCGGCATACGGAGGGAGGACCCAACGAGAATCTGGGAGCGGCGATGTCCGCTGACGCCTGATGCCGTACACGAACTCGTTTCCAAGGACGCTGTCCAAGTCCACGTCGAGCACTGCGACAGGCGCATATTCCCTGACAGCGAGTTCATAAAGGTGTGTTATATAAAGACGTCGTGTACGCCTATTGACGCGAATATAGGCTGGCGCCAACATCGTCTCCAGTCTGCACGAAGCGCATATCCACCTGGGCGTCAAAGAGCCGCCCCTCGACGAGCTCATTACAACACCACACGGCCATGTCCAGCGCACCCACATAATGTTCTCCCACACCGCCAAAGCCCAGTCGTACAATATGCCCCTCTTGTTCTCATTCCTCGACCCACGCTCTCGTCCTCCGCGACTAGTCGACTTTGAATTGCTCACCGACGACCACGGCAGGCGCACAGTCGGCTTCGGTTGGTTCGCGGGTTTTGCAGGCGTATTCGAGTCGCTCGTGTCCACGGCACAATCGCACTTGCATCGCGGCATCGCGTCTCCATTCCTATACACACCCCGGCCACATAGTATGCCCTCCCTGGATCATTTGCGCACAGCTTTACGCGGCATTGGCACTCGCATAGCTACAGAAGGAACGCCAAAGGCTCTAGGTCCATTCGTGATTGGACTGACTGGTACTGGAAACGTCGCCAACGGATGCCTTGATGCACTTTCGGAACTACCTATTCAAACTATCGCACCCAACGATTTGCCGTCATTCTTTGCCAACCCAGACATGGATCTACGAAAGGTATACAGACCAAGAACGCGTTTACCAATAGACTAACATTTTCCTAGGTATATCTCGTACATGCGAAACCTTCAGATTACTTTATCAACAAGGATAACGGTTATTCTCGTGAAGAGTACTACGCCAAGCCGGAGATTTACAAGTCGCTATTCTCCTCAAAGGTAGTAAATTTCGCTTTCCCTTACCCAAATATTCATCTTTGTAATAGATCGCCCCATATCTCACTCTATTCCTCAATGGTGGAGGGTGGGCTCCCGGATTCCCTCGACTAATGTCTAACGATGACCTGCGCACGGCCCTTTCCAGCGCCCTCGATGGGTGGAGGATGACCAACATTGGCGACATCAGTTGTGACCCCGAAGTAGGTTCTCTTCTTCTACGTTTACGGCGGCATTCTTAATGATTTAGGGTGGCCTTGAATTCATGACGCACGCAACGACACTCTCGGACCCTTCCTTTAGCATTCGTCCTTCAGATGACCTACCCGAAGTACGGATCATGTCCGTGGATATATTACCTACATCGATTCCGCTCGACGCGTCGAAACACTTTTCGAGTGCTCTGCTGCCTTATCTACGCTCTGTTGTGGCCAGTTACGCGGGCGAAGGCGCAGGCGAGCTTGGAGTGGCGCTTGACAGGGCTACCATCGCGCTTGACGGCCAGTTGACTGAAAAGCATGCGTGGCTCGCTGCTCACAGACCAACGGAAAAGCATGTATTGATTCTGGGCAGTGGAATGGTCGCTGGTCCCGTCGTGGATAAGATTGCCGAGAATAAGAATTTCCATGTTACTATTGGTCTGTCTCTTTCCCTTTTGTCAAGACCAAAGACTGATACCTACCACAGCTAGCAACTCTTTGGATGAACTCGAAGCTCTGACTAACTCACACAATAATGCCAGCTACGTTCAGCAGGACCTGAGCAATCTTACCAACATTGTCGAAGTGCTCAAGACCGCCGATGTTGTAATAAGGTGCGGTCGTTTGTAGCTTCTGTCGATGCTCGTTAGACGATGATTCATATAGTCTTCTCCCGGCCACGTACCATCCAAAAGTAGCGGAACTCTGCATCGAGAACAGGAAGCATCTCGTTACCGCGTCGTACATCTCTGATGAGATGAAGGCTTTGCATTCCAGGTTTGTGCTCATCGTTGCGCCCCCTTTGTTCGCTTACGCTTGCGTAGAGCTGAAGCCACCGGCGTCACAATTCTCAACGAAATTGGACTTGACCCGGGCATCGACCATCTGACCGCCATCTCGATGATCAAGCGTCTCCAAGCCGAAAACAAAGAGATTGTCAAATTTGCATCCTTCTGCGGCGGGCTGCCGGACTTTTCGGTCAAGATGGATCATCCGTTAAAGTACAAGTTCAGCTGGAACCCGAGAGGCGCGCTATCTGGTTTTATGAATCCGGCTAGATATTTGAATTCCAAGGGGGTGGCGGAGGTGAAGGCTGGTGAGATGTTCAAGGCGTTTATTCCGCGTTTCGAGGTGGATGTAGACCAGAAGGCGGTGTTGGAGGCCTACCCGAACAGGAACAGCTTGCCTTATATCGAGGAGTATGGGCTTGACAGGAAGAGGTTGAGGCAGTTCGTTCGGGGAACGTTGAGGTATATATTGTTTTTAACTTTTTAAAAGCCAACGCTAATTGGTACTGTAATGTGCTTAGGTATCCCGGCTTCTGCGCATTCATGGAGGAAATTCGACAGGCGGGGTTTCTGGACACTATGCCGCTTTCGGAAGAGGAGTGGGCGGAAGCTGGGGATAGGCTCAAGATGACAAAGTTGGGCGATTCCGTGTCCAAGGGCGAGGTGCCGAGGTATGACCCGCGCGCGAGTAGTGCGCTTGATTATCTTGCTGGTGTGCTTGCGCGGGACCCCGACTTTCAGTATGGCCCAGGCGAAAGGGATATGGTGGTGTTGCTTCATCGGATTGAGACGAGGGATCCGGATGAGGTGCATGAGGCGGGGATGTATGTGAGGGGCGATGAGAGGTATAGTGCGATGGCGAAGACGGTGGGGTTGCCTGTGGCGCTGGCGGCGTTGTTGGTGCTTGAGGGGCGGGTGAGGATGAGGGGTGTGATTGGCCCGGGGGATGAGAGTGTGAGGCTGCCGGTTTTGGAGGGGTTGGAGAGGAGTGGGGTTGGGATGGTGGAAAGGATTGTGAGGCATGGGGAGGAGGAGGAGGGGGTTGAGTATTAGGCCTTGTATAGTGTTGGGTTGGGCCCCTTAGGTAGGGTGGGTGTGTTATGAGTTAATAGTAATACCAGTAAGGACAGTTTAGAAGGAGGATTGGTTACTTTTAAGAACAACTTTTTACAACTATAGGGCTAAGTATTCATGGAGCAGAAGTGTTTATGTGCTGCTAAATATCAATAATGGTTGTGATAGAACCGGAAGGGAACCATCTCACTTGCACTCAGAGGAGAAGATTGGAGAGCTGAAGGACTTGGTTGAAGAAGTACACTGTGCTTGCTTCTTTTGCGGGTTACTGGTAGAATACCTTGATTCCAATTCAGTATAAAGTACGAACGGTCGTCAATTAAGGACATGATAGGTTACGCACAAACTTTGCTCCTTCGGAATCTGAAAGTCAATGGAGTGCGCGGATACACTCGGTCTGCGGCTTCGGAGGAGACGAATTCAAACGTGTCGGGTTGAGAGGCGGTGCCGGAAGGGCGTCGAGCTCTTCGTCCTTGCGCCACCAAGATATGAGAGTCCTTCCGTTGTCGAGTCGGGTCTCTAGAACAGAGGTACTAACTCCGAATTCGACAGCGTCTTCTGTTCAAAACTTTACCTACAGTGCACACCTTCCTTATCTTTCTTCACATACCCATGCTTAAGAACTGAAACGGGACAAGGGCTTTACTTACGATGATATGGCAGATATCATTCAACATTCAACTCATACTCACACAGACGACGTTCTGTAGATATCTGACACCAAGTTAGTCAGGTCCTGCAAGTACTTCCTAGTGAACTCCAGGAGGCAGAGCTGTGACCTTGGCTGTGACAACAGTGGGAAGCAGATGATTAGAAAAGAGGCGGAGGTGAAAGGTGCATCATGCTGAAGTATTCTCTCCGTCCATGATGAAAATATAAGAGGCGCATACAGACTATCGCGGCATGTGGGTATCCGCTGAAATGAAGACGAATCCTACTGCGCCGGTAGGGTCCGGTCGTGGTCTTCTTGGAGGACGCGACGTCGTACTTCAACTGCCTACCCGCACAATTTGAAGAAATCGGTAGAACAGGATTCTTCTCGGTGTCCTTCTGGACGTTACAACCGTGTAACAACCGTTGTAACTCGCTCCGAAGGCAAAGGACCGAGGCGCTCAACGCGCGCGCTGAAGTTCAAGGCGAGTGTAATCCCCATTATGGCGCCCCACTATCATCACGTTCAAGCGATCTAGAACAGCTTAGCGCCATGCTGGATTTATCATTTCCACAGAAATCAATGGATATGATTGAGAATTGTTCAGACAAGGAAGAGTTTTGGTGCCGTGGAGGAGAGAACGGGAGGGCTGTCGACGCTGTACGTTGACGGAGTGAAGGGAAACCCAGACAATCCGTACCAAATGTCGGCTCCGTCCTCGACAGTGCAAGGTTGGAGTGGGAGGCTGTGCTAGCCGTGGAGGCACGACCGGGGGGTCAAGAGCGTCGGTTTGGTATTAGGAAGCGCTATTTTATCGCTGGTAGACGTCGGTATTGAAGGCTGCTTGAAGGTCCGAACTTGGCTTGTAACTTGGTAGATTAATACAGACAGAGCTTACAACCTCATCGATCGTGAGAAACATTCTCGGCATCCGGCACGGATGCCGATCTGCAACTCTTCCTCTTCCTTTTGTTTTTACTCTTCAACTTTTCAAACTTGCCCAACTGTCGCACGCCAATTATCTCCTCTTTTCGGCTCGAAAATGTACCAGAAAATAACCTGATGCACATTATCTACTTGGGGCTTATTTCAAGTCTAAAAGTCTGGTTCAACTCTTCATGCTCCCCTGAGGTTGCTTCTCATATTTATTTAGGATGCGACAAACAAACTTCTTTTACCAGTTGGCCAGCCATCATAACCGGGGCAAATACACTTTTCCAAGACACCCTCAGTTGGGGAGGGAGGGAGCCAATGGAAGATTACAATTATTTGTTCTTGTCCGTGCCGCTCCGAATGCGTTCTGGTCGCGCCTCTACGCGTCGTTTTTAATCGCAGATAAAACGCGTCACAGCTGTGGATGTACCTAATTTAATTTAACATGCTATACATCGCGAATCTAACGCCGTCTCTAGGCTTTTTCATCGGCCTTTCGTTGCGACAAATATCCCGTTGTGACCAACTCGTAGTGGATGTCCACGCTGCCACACTTCCTTGCAGCCTAATGGAGTGCTATACTTCGCCGAGTATTTGTGTGCTGCTCTGTGTCCAGGCCAATCCTTTACATGAAATTCGCCAGCCATCAGAATTTAAATGCGCGCGACGCTTCCTCGTCTTATTTACTTGAGACGGACCCATATACCGCTATCCTCTCAGGTTTGTCTCTTTATGGCGCATTCTGCTAGTACGTCGTTCTTTTCTCTGTGCAACGACTCAACTTACCAATTCCGTTCCAGTCGACAGTCGAACGCCGACCAAGCGCCTGACAACCCACCACGCTGCCCCACACACGGTTCCCATTGAATGCCTAGCTCCTTTGTGCCCATTTGGTGCTCAGCTTGTTTGCATGGGAAGGGCCAGGGAAGGGCTTCCTGATCCCATCTTCTCCAGATTGAAATTGTGGCTCGCAAAGTTCTGCCATCGTCTTTCCATCTCCACCATGCACCAATACCGCGAAGCCCAAGTAGCATGCAAAGATACCGCCAGCAATGGGTCCAAAGCAATGCACATAATCCTATTGACCCCCGACAACGCGCATATCTCGAACAGGCTGAAAGATGGCACCCATTAATGAGCCTCGTGAAGACTGCAGGTGTCCCAGGCTAATAATTTAGAGAATGATATATGGCGTAGCTTAAGTTGACTGTAACCGAACTCAAATTTTGAATCTAGCACGCAAAATAGTATCTGTATAGTGTGAACCTTTGAGTTGTAAGAACAATGAACACTCGCAAACAGGCTGAGGTCGACATCTTGACCTCCAGATCGACGCCATGTGCTGTTTTCATCGTCTCCGAATCGTTGTCGTCTCGTCCATGTCCAGGCGCACACTGCAGAATATATCAATAACTTGGTCATGATCAAGCCAGAAACGAACCATTTAGAACACGAAACTCTCGGAACCGCTGGGTCAGGGAGCTCCGATCAATGTCGATCTTTTTTCTCGTCGCACTGACTCCGGCGGATGTCAATTTGACAGTTAGCGGCAGCGCATATCCCTTGTCAAGTTATCGAGCTTTAAAATGCTGCTAGACAACAACATACCTCAAACACCCGAGCCTGTACTTGCCCACTTTCCCGCCATGTCGTTAATCAACGAACTCCCATCTGAGCTCCTTGCTAGAGCCTTCGAAATTGGTATATTCAAGTGGGGGATCCAATTCCTCCCTCCCCTTCGACTTACCTGCCAGACCTGGAACGAAATCATTTTATTCACGCCTCGTCTTTTCGGAATCATTGATGTCAACCGCATTTCACCATCCACCATTAAACGACAACTCGCGCGCGCTAAAGCAGCTCCTCTCTACGTTACCATTCCGCGTTATATGGGCCGTAACAATGGCACGGAGCTGGAGACCATTCTCTTAACCACGGCGGAAAATTGGGTTTACGCTGCAGTGCCTATGCGCGTCATGTACAATATCCACCCAAGCAGGAGGGATAATCTTACGCGTCTGGACGCGCTACATGTCTCTGCTGGCGATCCCATGCTCGCCTCCTCATCTTTCTGGGCGACCACGCCGCCCAAATTGCGCTTCTTTAGCGCCGACGGACTCTGCACCAAGGAAGTGCACAGCCTCATCGTTCCCAGCATTACCGACTTTGAGCTGGGCCACCTACATGGGCGCATGGAGCACAACGGACGCTTCTATCGCCAACAGGACATCCCGATCCAGGCGTTGCTTGGCGTCCTGTCCCGCATCCCAAACGCGACACGCTTATGCCTTGACACCATCCAGTGCCTCCTCCCCGTCACCGATACCCTGCCCACTCTCACTCTCCACCACCTCACCGAGCTCGACCTCACGCGCGTCAGATGGGCCCCGCACTTCCTCGCCAGCATGAAACTGCCCTCCTTGCAGAACCTCGTGATAGTAGACTGCGAGATGGCGCCCAGGTGGGGATCCTGGCAGGTCGTGTTCATGCAGTGGAGCCAGCTCGAGTGGCTTCCCGTCAACCTCCAATCCGTCGATATTCGTGGTAGCTTGAAGGAAAGCGATGTGGACGCGTTTATACGCTGGCTTGCGAGGTTACCGAATGTCGTCCGGTTCATGCACGACGAGGACGACCGGATTACTGCCGCGCTGGCTTGTGATGCGTCGCTGTGCCCGGGCTTGGTGCATTTGGCGGTCGAGCGAGCATACGAATTTGCGAATCTGATGGCGCTTGCGAGGCTCCGACACGATCGATTGAAGTTCATATCTGCGGCGTTGTGCTTTGAGGGAAGTGACGAGGACATT
>QLPD01005359.1:0-14612 GCA_003314085.1 Hymenopellis raphanipes | reverse complement strand
TTGGATGCTGCGGGATTGGGACAGGGCGCTACAAGCAAGTCGCAGCCTTTGTAGGTCCGCTTTTTTGAGCTGGAAATGTTGACGTCGATATGAAGCCCTCTGTCAATGCAGACGGTGGTGCCTTACCTCTCGAAAAATTTCATTCGATAGCTCGAATGGGAGATTAATCAGGCTAGGAGACAGAGGCGTCTCAGTAGCCATAAGGATGTGACAATCTTGATGGATGAGTATCAGAGGAAATGCCGGCCGTGCGAACTTGCAAATTACAAGTAACGGAACACGGACCGGATTACCGAAAACGGAACGCCACAGGCAGCGAACTCGACTACCAGGACTCCTTGACCACAGACGTTTGTGGCGCCAGAGGCTGTAATCTATAGATGAGTGGGTAGCGTTGGATTACACTGACAGGTATTGAGAACTGCGAGAATGATACAGACGCCCGTATACGGCTTTGGTAGGACAGTAATGGAATAAACAAAAAGGCTATCTACCAGAAAGCCCAGATTAATAGTCCAAGTCACAAGAAAAGTTAAGAAATAACAGTCAGAGTTTATGCGCGACCGAAATGAGAAGATGAGTCTCCACTTTACAGCTGGGACGGGTCCAAAGCATCGTAGATAGGACAGAGTTTGTCCCATGCAGCTAAAAGGAATATGAGACCACACACACAAGTCAGAACAGAAAATACGTACTAGGAGGATCGCTAGCAGCGACGGTACCGACGTCTTCCGCTAAAACTACCGCTAGACCACTGCGTGTAGAATTCAGTAAGCGTGTAGGTCAAGGTAAAACAGGCTTACATTTCGAGATGCCAGTCAATGTGACTATAGGTGCAACTGAGCGTGATATCGGAAACGACGCGCTAAGACATACCAATGCAAGAACCAGGGACCCGCATTATCCGTGATGAAGCGAATGGTAACCTCGTCGCCCGGTAAGCCAGTTGAGACGACATCTCGGCGGACCTATGGAGGGCATTATACTCGTATGAATCACAATGGGAGGCTTGGAGACCGACCGGATTGTCGTAATTATAGGTTGTGCTGCCCGCGCTGCGTACAACATCGAATGTGTGCTGAGATTGATCAGTAGGGACCAGGACATTGCGATATGTACATACTCCATGTAAGTGGAACGGATGCTAGCCGGGCGGTCAATGGGGCCATAAAATTATAAGGAAATGCACTTACCGGTCCTCCGATGGCGAGTGCAGGTATAACGATCTCGATGACTTTATTCGGGGGCAACACATAAACACTACCTGACGGTAACAAGTCAGTCGCCAACGCCGCCCCACTCAAGATCTGCAGTAAGACCGGCGCCGTAGGCGGAATGAAAGTCGCGCCGTTCACCGTGAACAGAAAGGTGTTAAAATCGAAATCCAAGGCAAGATTCAACACTACATCAGCGCCACCCGCTTGCGGCAGACCCGGAGCACCCGGATTTTCGAGGGGATGCAAGTTCGTTTCTAGCAAGGGAATAACACTCGCAGATTGCACCGACGTCGGGTCGCCATTGCCTGCTAAGGCATAATGCAGGATACCGGAGTTGATAGCATTGTCGAATCCCGTTGGGCCAAAGTTGGGGTTGGCACGCATCCAGTAGTTTCCGACGGGTTGATTGGCATTCAGAATGAGAGAGTAACGCTGTCCGGCAAAGATTTGCACCGAATCCACGACCAAGGGTTGCGTGTTGACACCGTCAGCTTCAATGACTGTGAGGTTGTGTCCATCAATCGAGAACACCCAGTTCGGGTCGCATGAAATGGCTATAAGACGTAGGCGGTACCGAAGGCTTTTGATAACATCGAGTTTGAATAATTCGGCGGCAGGCTTCACGTGTGGTTAGCGCGCGCTAGTATTTCGGTGAAACGCGACTTACCCCGCCAACGTAACGTCCTTTGCCTGTCAGAGAGCGATCAATCAATCAACGTTCAAGGTACATATTTCGTCGGCATGGGCTCACCGTTGATCAGCGTAGAGTCGAATACGGGAACAGGCCCAGCTGCACGCGCTGGAGTATGATACCTGTAAAAGATGAATAAATGCCTAGTTTCAAGTGGGTAGCTGGACCAACCAGTCGGAAAGGGTGATAACAGTCGATTCTATAGTGAATTAATTTGGGAAGAGCCGGTGCGGTTGATAACAGTGCTCACCATCGTCGATGTCGTATTTGGTCCTATGTGGGTCTAGGAGATCATACACGACCATGGGTCCTCTAAGGCCATCGCAGTATTGGGTTGCTGCACATTAATGAGCTCAACGGTGAAGGTACTTGAAACTCGCCACTTACACAAATGAGAGTGATACCAGAAAGTACCTGCTTGGTCAGGAACATTGAATCTATAAACGAAGGAATTGTTCTTCATAATTGAAATGAGTTTATCGTCGGAGGTTAGCGAATGTTGCTCGACGCACTGCTGCGATTGGACACTGAGTCACGAAGCTTGGACTATCGTGAAGCGTATAAGTTTCAACGACGAGAAGTATTGAAAGACACGTTACCCGTCCGCCCAATCGCTCCCGGCTTGGAAAAGACCATGCCAATGCTGGAACGGTGGGTGAGCTCGATAGAAGAACAAATCAGGAGATTGACTTACGATACTCGTGCTGCGCAGCATAGTGTTGTCGGTAAGCGAATCTATGACGTTGAGACTGAACGTGTTGCCCTAATTCGCGAGCATAGATGAAGCTTTGATGAAGAAGTATCTGAACGCTTACCTTGAAGCCGAGGAGAAGTGGTCCCGGATATACTCCTTTGGCAAGAACGGCCCTACAGAAAAGTTAGCGCACGAAAGCTAGTGACATAGGAAGAACGAACGCTCGCTGAAATCCATCAGGGGATATATTGCCGTTCACGATCTCCATGTCAGCAATGGGACCGATGGCGGCATATACGACCACAAGAAGGGAAGCGAGAACTAGCAATCTCATCGTGGATGGCGCTTGGGGACTTGCCTGTGGAAACAATGACAATTTATACTTTGGAGGGTGACATTATGCGCCATTTGCACCAAAGGTACGACCACCGTTCAACCCGACATCGTGTGTATCCAAAGAAGTGTTTGAAGGTAGATATCTCCGGATTACAAGGAGTGTGCCTACGCATTAAATGGGTCCAGTATCCTGGGATGCCCCGAGAGTCGCTCCAGGACGCGAAGAGTTGACAATGTGCGAGTATCACGTACTTCTAGAGTCAGTGGCAGCCACTGAATCTAGGAAGAACGCGTCTTAGAGTCTCTGAGCACGTAAGGTCGAGTGACCTGTTGGACATCATCCCATATGGACAGAGCATGCCAGCTCTCACGCCATCTTCTTAATCCTCTAGCGTCATTACTGTATTTAGGTCTCTTGGACGTCTATAACAGAGCTCTGACGTAAGGTGTAAGCTCGGGACGAAGTTGTCATCAAGGCAATCTACTCACAACGTTAGCTTCTGGATAGTTGTACCTGCAGAGTTCCTGAGTCGTAAGACCGCGTTTAGGCGAATTAAATCAATTTGCGAGGTCCAGGCCATCTTTATGAGGGAAGGAATGGTGCAGATGAAGGTGCACAATCATGTTTCATTCAGAAGCGCAAAATCTGCTACAGCGTGATGAAAGAATAGATAATGAGTCTCGAAGAACTTGATTGCACACGGCGGACTCACGCCGTTGTTATTTATTTCGGAGCTGAGCGTTGAGCGCTACTTGGCGCCGAACAACTCTGTGATGGTCGAAACCAGAGATCGAAGTTAACAACAACATGCGGAGGGCGTGGCGCGCCAGAGTGTGGAGGCGCGGTTCGATTCCCACGCAAGCCACATTTATTTCTGTCTTGAACTCCCGACTTATAAATACCTCACTGTGGCAGTAGGCTGAGTTACTGTGGCCTCTCATTCTCCATTCTGAGAGGCCATCTCGGATCCGAACATCGTCAGAACGAACCCATGCAAACTATCTCCTCCTCCTGACATGTGTCTGATTAACATTGGAATACCGTGACTAGGGTAAAGGGTCCGGAAGATTCTAATTTTTGACAACGACGCCCATCACCGGTCAAAAGCATACTTGCCGTGCATACCCTCTCATCTGGGTGAGCCTATCGCAATGAACCACACCAGCCCACTGAACGTAGTCTCCAAGTAATTCAATGGTATTCGAATCATCCAGTAGCGGCATTCATTCACTGCCAAACGAACTACTAGTCAAAGTCTTCCACTTCCTTTGCCACAACTACACCCTTCCCAAGTTGTGTGCGGTCTGTACGCTCTGGAGACGCGTATGTCTAACTTCCCCGGAGCTCTGGGCAGTCATCGAGGTCCCATTCCAAGAGGACGGCCGACTTGACCTTGTGAAATGGGTCAATACCAGAATTTCCAGATCTAAGGCATGTCCCATTGACATAATCATGTCTCTACCAGCAGATTCGTCCGTGGAAGCTACAGCATGCGATATCATGCAATTGGTAGCCCAAAACATCCATCGTCTGAGGAAACTGTCCATCTCGGGCTCTGGCAAGGTCTTCAGAGTGCAGAGGCTTCTCGAGCCTCTCCTAGATCCCGCAATTAACAGGGCCCCGTTCCTCGAGGAACTTGAATTCCACTTCACCGAACGCGGACCTATGATTAGCATCCCATCCATCTCTTCCCCTCATCCTGCCAATGTCGCGTTCAAGTTGAATTGGAGTCCAGGCTCGGTTCCAAGACTTCATCGGCAATTGTGTCGCGGTGTATCTCCTTTATATCCCCTCATCGACCTCACCAGTCTCGAACTTCATTCATTACGGGTTACACCCGTGGAAATGCAATCCCTCTTGAAGGACTGTCCCTCTCTAGCGACCCTCGTCTTGAGAGAACTGTGGCCCGTCGACGTTTCAGAATTCAATGACAGCCTTACATGTGTCGCATCCCTCAGCGTCCTATCTTTCACCATCAGCGAACGGCGGGCGACGTCCGGACAAAGGTCCCTTCTGTCTGTCCTTTCATTTCCGAATCTCCAGATCCTGGAGGTCTGTGCATCAGTGCTCAACCTCCCTCCCGCGTTCGTGCGCGTGCTAGAACACGTTCACACCATCCAGTTTTCCAGCATCACAACTTTCCCGACGGAGAATGTCAACTTTTCCTCTCTATACTCCCTCCCAGCAGTAAAATGCCTCAAGGTACACGATTCCCCGTGTGAATCGATTGTCGGTTTAGCACGACGATCCGATTCGTCTGCGAGGCGCCTCTCCATTGGGAGCCGAGACGAGGCTCGTCGTAATCCTCTAAGAGACGAACTTATGATGTTACACCCGCGAACGAATGCTCCCCAAGGACCTACCCTTGCCTTGGACACTTGGCCGTTGCTTCGGACGATCACGCTGTCCACCATTCGTGCTCCTGACGTCCAGTGGCTATGTCGAATGGTTCTTTTGCGACCAGATATCCGACGCGTTGAGCTTTCGCGCTCCGCTTTGCGCCATCTAAAGGGAACTCTCTTGATGGATGGGGAGGGCGACGATGTAACGTTTGAGGTTCCGACTTGGAGGGTCAGATCCGCACCTGGGAGTGGGAGTGGAAAAAGCGGCGTCGACAAATGGTTGGCGAGTCGTGTTGAGGTCGTCGAAATAAACGTTGTCATTCCATAAGTATTAATCAATCATTAGGGGGTATATGAAGGCTATAAATCGTCAGATCATAGGAAATCGTAATAAAATCTAGTCAAATGGTGAATGCCCGGCCTCGCTTGCTTCATTCCAGATACTCTTGACTGCATCCCAGTACTCCACAGGGTAAGTTTTGGCATGGGCCACATGCACAGAATCCTCGAAGACTACAGTCTTCACATTCCGTCCCATGTCCTTGGACGCGCGCGCATGGGTTTCCGTATCCACCCAAGGCACCATTTCATCCTTCTTGGAATATAGGTACAGCCTCGGAGTGTGCTTGTCCATCCACGGGAGGAGATGCGCGGCGTACAGGGCTTCGCGGATCCTTTGCAAGGACGATTTACGACCAATCATGGGTCCGAACATGTATCCCAGAAAGTAGAGGGTGCTAATAAATACTTTGGCACCAAACTTCCCAACGGGACTGCGCATGTGTCCGGTGAAGGCATCAATGGCGTTACCGAGGCTACCGCCGCCGGGCGCAGAATCTAATATTAAAGCGCATGTCCCGCGCGGCGAGGACTCGAATGAGGGCATTGGACGTGCGGCAAGGAGCTTGCCGAGGGTCGTCAGGCAGTAGGCGCCACCTGCAGACTTGTCAGTACGCCTTGGCGGTAAGAAAATGAACGTAGCAACGGACCGTTTGAAAATGAATGGATTAGGATACGTGGTGAAGTGGGAGTCTTCTTCTTTTCTAGGATAGCGGAGGGCATCCCTGGTATGGCGCCAAGAGCCTCGAGGATCTCGACGACGGGCGCGACAGCTCTTCGCTGGAAGACAGTTATGAAGGAATGAAAAATATTGGCGGAAATTTGAGGCTTACCTTTGTCGCTGCTGTGGAATAGAAGAATGACGGTGGGCTAGTTACGAGGACCTGCGTTGCGCCTGGATACAGCTCCTCGTATACCTTGGTGTATTTGTGGAGATGGCGCAGCTTCGCGCCCACTTCAAATTGGGATAAGCACATTGTAAGAAAATGAAGGAAAGAGAACATACTCCATCCAAAGACAAGTATTATGCTGATGAAATAATGCTCAGCTTTCACGCAAACAGTTGCGGGGGGGTGGGAAAAACGTACTTTGGTGATTCTCCATCGTCAGAAGCCACTGGAGGCTTGCGGAGGTAGACTTCGCTGCCTAGCTTGATGAAACCATTTTCCACTTTGGTCTTGGAGGAAGGCATGAACGAAGGGCCTGGGGGAGGGAGTGCGCTGACTTCCGAGTCGGAAGTGCTGGTTTTTATCAACCGACGGGATCACGCCACCGGCTGCGCATTGCAACTGTCGATCTTCCGTGATCCGGGGCATATTTGCCGGTGGAGGAGATATGACCTAATCAGGCGCTGTAATGTGTTGCTCGCTCTCGTTCAGCATGACGAGAGTGGCCAAAAAGGCTTTGTCTGCTTCTCCGAGTTGCGTGCTCAATCCCGGAATCGTACGATATGGGCTGCCTCCCGTGGCCAGGGCCCAGGGCCCGTGCTGCCTCTGGGAATGGATTTTGAATGGCAAAGAAGCTCCCTTAGAGTGGACAACAGTCCGTTTCGTGGATGCAGGGACTCCTCCGCAGCCCAAAGAATGGATATTGGAGCCAGCTAGATTGCAACTAGATCCCCACCGCAACCATTCGCCTTTATGGCAAGAAGCGTCCCTACGTATGGAATTAGCATTTCAACTCGAAATAGGCGAGACGTAGATAGGGCTCCGATAACGACGGAGAATGTATGGTTTGCTGGACGCTGTTAACGTTGGACGGCGCTTCCCGAGCGTCGTACTGTTCACGTGCGTTCGGACTTGCACGACGCGATCATCTAGCCATCTTCGGAGTCAACCAAAACCTCCCTCCCTCCTTGTTATCTTCCGGGTCTTGGGCGAGACGTCGTGCGCGACTACCTATAATCTTACGAACGATCATCAAAAGTCATCTACAAAAGGTACCTTCTTCCCGTGTATAGCTGGCTGCGCTGTCAACTTGAATGGTTTGTGCTTACATTCCTGACGCGACTACTTATCATCAGAGTTACCCGTTTATTTGATGCCAGATGATCTGAATTTTCCGTCATACATTCAATTCATTATTCCGCCATCTCAACCGAGTTCAGATGCGGAGCTCTTGTCATTGATGTACTAGTGCTGACAGGCCGCAACAGCTCTAACCTTCCTCGCCGTGTCTTGATCCTTTCACTGTTCCGTTCTGGCTAAACGGTTTTCCCTGTACAGTGGACGTTGTCTCTCGTTCTTTTCCTCCAATTTGATGGACTGGAGCTGGGGGGCGATCCCGATCCACAATGAGGATACGCCACATCTTGTGGCGCAGCGCTGCTTTTACCACAGAGAAAGTAAGTACTTACAATCATACGGAACTGATGCAATGTGCCGTCAATCATCACTTTGTTGGAGGAAGAGCTTCCTGGGACTTTGGTGGCTATTATTGCGAGCTTGATGGTCGTCTTATAAGGAGCGGAGATGACATTACAACATACAAAACATGTCGGACGATACCCCCGCTGCAATCCTTACCTCTCTACAAAGAGTTCAAGTCCTCGCGGTAAGTGTTTTCATCGATCGCGATCCGGGTTTCAGATGACTTAGAAAGGTTGCTAGTACGTCCAAGGTAATTCCTCAGCTAGTACGGCTTATGAGCACCTTCTGATATGTAGTGAGTAGCGGCCAGCTGTGCTGTGATAGTACGTCTTCAAACGTACTTTGATTCTTGCCTCAACTCACTGTACTCCGGCAGGTCTACGACTATGCCCTTACACTCCGTAAGTAGCTTCCTCAACGACCAGATATCAATCTGATATCATCTGAACGTAAAGAGGACGAAGTTCGACTGATCTGGCCCGCACCCTGGAATCTCGGAAAGATACTCTTCTTCCTCACTCGTTACCCCGTCTTCGCGGGACAGTTTCTGGCGCTGTACTGTGAGACGCGTCCTTTGTGAGCCGCTGTAAAGCTAAACGCGCTACATAGTTGTCACACAACATTCGGCCTCCGATGACGAATGTACTGCTCTCTACATGACTTACGCGTGTAGGTCTTGTCGTGTACTCTTCCTCCTAAAAGAGACTTGCTGAGTGAATGTCAGGGTTCGCCTATTTGGGCGTTACTATAGCTGAAGGTACATTTCGATCGACTGGATGGTATAAGTGACTGATCTGAGGATTTTTGGCACTAGTCATATTGGCCGTCCGTGTATTCGCCATCTGGAAAAATACTCGCACGATTGCTGCTCTCGTCATCGTCGCCACATGCGGAAGCTTCGTTGGAGGAGTCGTGGTTTTGCTTCGACGAAAGTGGATAGGTATTTCGATTTGCCGACAATATTGGCGGAGTCTGCTAACCATCTGCGCAAGCTATTTCACTTCAACGAGTCTCACCGCATCTCCGAGGCTGTGTTCCCACCTCGAATAGCAAGGATGATATCCTCTTGGTGGCCTTTGCCATAGTGGTGGCATTTGAGCTCGGTATGTGTCTGTTTCTGGATGTAAGGCAGAAACGTTTGACGCGTTCGTGATTAGTCCTTTTTATCTTGACATGCATCTCGGCAATTCATCAATGTACGTTGAATCCAATTCAGGTCCTTTGAATGCGCTCACAATACGGTAGATCGCCCCACTTCTTCGTTTGCCAGGACGTTCTATGCGGATGGTATGTTCAATCACCCTCTTATATATCGTACTGAGTTTGAGAGTAGGCATCGTGTACTTTCTGTTCATCTTTGGTGAGTTCAAGCACGATGCTTGCATGGTCAATTACCAAGAGAGGCTCTAGCGTTCTCCCTAGCCAGCGTTATGTGCGTTGTCTTGAAAAGCATACCGGTGAGCACATCCAGTATTGCCGGAAAGTAACCTTGAACGCAATCACCAGATCGAGTATGAAACTCTCTTGCTACCGTGAGCGCCACCCTTTCCCAACGATTGCGAGGTGATGATGGTACGCCTATGTCAGGATTCAGTATAGCTTGCATTCACTTCTCACCGCTCGCATGACTCTCCATCTGCGGGAAAAGTGGCCACTGAATCAGCCGTCGTAGAATTAGTGTTGAATAGCGTAAATGGATCTCGCTGTTGTGCTGTTGAGTCGATTCTGCCTCCGACGTAATCTTGAAGATTCGGACCCTAGCAGAATCGGAGTGTGACACTGAATCTATACCCAGTAATTGTCAGGCATGTCTGAACCGAACATGGTTAAGAGAAAATGTCTAATCCTAAATCATCGGAAACATGTTCATCACAATTCGTCGCTGTCCCTCGGACTGGCCTACCGCGCCACTTCTCAACCTTGGTCCTGAAAAGCTTCTCATGATCGCAGGTTTCTTCTTTGTACGGCCAGAAAGCAGGAATTGGCAACGCGAAGCGTTGCACTTGTCCGCCGGGTGAAAAGACTCTCCGCCTGTGTTCTGGCTCACTGGCCTCGCCGGAACAAGGCCGTCAGCATCTGTACCAACGCCGTCGTCAGTCGACCACATCACTGGCCTTGTTCAACCATCTTCCTACTTCGCGTTCTATCCACGGCCTGTTGACGACCTTGACGCGTCTGATGACCCGCCATTCACCATCGGCAGCCAGCGTCTTTGCGTCCCGTTGAAGTGTCACGTAGCTTTCACTGTGTTCTACCATACCGCTTCTCTCTCCCAGCTCTCACCCACCTATATTCCACATCCACCCTCTGTACCGGTCCGCGTCCCATATCATAGACGTCTACGCGGCCCATTGAGGAACCTGACGCGTCTCAGAACGCCGCCATCCACCATCGTCGGTGTCGCTACGACTCGGGCAGCAAATGATCTCGAGGTGGGTATGTTTGCGCGTTGGGGGTTGGAACCTACCGATGTACTCATTCGTTGACACGGACTATCGGATGCGCAAGTACAGAAAGCCAGGTCCACAGCTAAAAACACAGTAATACTGATACAACTATAAGACAGGATACTCAAAGATTATTCCATCGACTTTATTAAACCTTTAGCCCACTTTAAGACAAGGGACGCAGGCACCTCCCAAAAGTCTCCTGGAGGTGCCCATTCCGGAATAATGTCCCAAAACAAACCTGAATACGGAATTCGGATAGGCGTGCTAAGTTGATCGACATTTCTGGATGAGAACTCAAAGTCCATAAAGATTTCTACCCCTGCCGCAGCTTCTTGGGATCGATAGTCGGTTGCTTCTTGATCTTCCGGAGAAGGGGTGCTGGCACTAGGAGTTTTGACCCGTTGAAAGACCTCGGCTTGCACGTCTTTTGACTCGAGTTTCAAATTGACGAGGATCACCACTTTGACGTGCTGCAGAACATTAAAACAATACCTGAGATAAGAACATTGATGAGACATACCTCAAGCCCGAACCACGCCATGCATTTACTATGAAGGCTCGAGTACGACTGCGATGCGCCACATTCTATGACGAGTGTTGGCCCCTTCATCATGTTGTCTTCTGACGCGAGCGATGAATCACCCTCGATACTCAGTTGCTCATCTGTTTTTTGCCATCCTGTAATACATTAAATTCAGTATAGACACATCGAAGGTTCACATACTTGACGCCCCCATCTGCACAAAATATCCAAGTGCCTCCTGTTGGTCCTTCTTCGCCATATCCCAACAGATGGTACCCGTGATGGTGTGCATAAGATTGCGATGACCCAGTTCATGGGGCACGATGGGCATGTATTCCGTGTAGATGGACCCTGCGAAATAAGAGCAACTAGACAAGAACACATCTATAAGCCAAGTTGCAGTGTGAGAGAAACTCACCGAAGCGATTTGAAGCCATCGCTGTCACGCAATTCATCGATGCCCTTGATAACTTCGATAAACGTATCCCAAGGAGCTGTTGTCCTGTCTTCATAATGAGACGTATGGCTACAAGCGATTCGTCAGACAGAACTTTGAATCAATGTTCAGAGAAAAAGACGTACGGTAATTGGAGTCGAAGTGCGGCGATGCTATGTGAAGAGTTCAATCTGTGCTTGAGTCGTTTTCGAAGTACTAAAGACTGACAAAGATTCTGCATAACGAGTGGCCGCCGGCGAGGCAATACCTGTTACATCGGTGTGGGCAAGAGCGGGAGCATGAGAGTCGTTCTCAGCGTTGAGAGACGCTGTTGGCGACGACATCCTGAACATACGGTACTTAGTGAGCACCTAAGCCATCTTTATAAGTAGTGGCGTTGCACGTGGACGTGAGACACCGCCCAGCGGTTTCAAGGTTGGGGCTTGTAAGTGGAGTCGTGGAGAGGGCCTGCAGTGGTAGGAGATCAACCTGGTAAAGTCCATTATCGATCGTCAACCAGTCGCCGCCTAGCGGCAGGCCTAGCCGCGAAATGTAGTCCTCCGACTGTACAACTCAAACAGTCTTGTCTCAGCTTGGCATGCGGTCGAGCAGGTCTCAATTTATTGGGTAGCGCAGCATTGAACAAACCTGTTACAAACTTCAGGTTACAAATTATAACAGCGAGTCTCTCCAGCAATAGGGAATATGGAGCCGGGCAGGTATCTCAATGGGGTGCACAGAATGGTAACCTCGAGCAATTTCAACTTGGCAGGAGTTCCATCAGCCTAAGAATGCGGTTAGTTAGATGTCCCCACCACGCCATACTGGCATCCTTTAAATCACTTACTTCCTGAACCCGCCACTGCAAAGCCTGCGAAAGGTACGGCATGACAACGCTTGGCTCCAAAGAGCCAGAAATCGCGTGATCGAGACGGACAAAGCCCTTCACGACACACTTTGTGTTCACGGCTGCCGCAAAGACATCGTGTGTACCAACGCAGGTATCGCTGAACAGCCAGTCCTTCGGGTCCTCCGGGACCTTGCCCAGAAAGAAGAGAACAGAGAAGCTGGTACCGAGCTCGAACTTGTCAAATTCAACGCACGCACTCCAGTCCAAGGAGACACGTTCCGGAGGGTCGATCGATGGAGAAATGGCTTCTTGCACCTCGAGCTCCTGGGGATCTTCGTCGCAATGCGTCTTGTGCTCTTGCGCGCTACGCTTATCAGGTGGAGGATCTATCAGCTGTTGAGTTTTGGTACGCGAGAGCATAATAACGTTGTCTTACGTTGCTGCTTGTCGTCCTGTTGCCATTGCTGAAGGTTATGGTCTTGGCGGCTGTAGAGACGCGGGAAGTCGGCTGGCGCCCAGCATGGCTGGGCGATATGAGGGTATATGATTTTGTATTGATAGCCTGTTGAGAAAAGTGTGAGTTGGACATCGTGTGGCGCAAGACATGAGGGACCTTCATACTCGACGATGTCGCCGTCGTTGTAGGCAGTGCCGGGTTTCCAGTATCGACTCATGGTGGTCGATGGGAGCGATTACCGATTGATTAGTGACTAGCCCGCGGAGGCATGTGCTGCTGAGGTGCGGAGAAGACAATTCACGAAGACGAGTTTTAACTCCAGGCCTACAGAGAAACAAGAGGGGACGTCATCGGAGGTCGAGGACGCACCATTCTACATAATGATCGCTACTTGCGGCGTGAATTGTCAGGCATGGTTTAGACCAACAGGGTTAAGAGAAAATGTCTAATCCTATAAATCATCGGAAACATGTTCACCACAATCCGAGGCGTCGTCGCTGTCCCTACGAACTGGTTTTCCGCGCCACTTCTCAACCTTGGTCCTGAAAAGCTTCTCGATCTCATCAATAGTTCGACAAGCCGTCAGAGCGGCCCTAAACTTATTGAACCAAGGCCGCCTTCCGCTGTAACGCAATCAGTCTTGGCGGCTAACGTAGAAACTGATATGTGTACCATTGATAATCGACAAAGTGTCGTACATGTGTCTGGATAGACGGAAATGGCGCAGTGTCAGGATATTCACGGCAGAGAGCAAGATACTGCAGAGAGATGTCGACAGGGTCGGGTATACAGTCCGTGGAGAATAGACAAGGATTGTCTAGGAGCGGTTCGCCAATCATGATGCCATCTGCGCCGGTCAAATTCAGATTGCACTGAATGTCGGCATGTGTGCGAACATTGCCGTTGGTGATAACGGGGACGGATAGACTGTCTTTGAGGATCTTTACTTGGGAAAGATCTGCTGGTCCATTCCGTCTGCGACGCGCAGAGACCGTGCGCGGATGTAAGGTTATCCAAGACGCGCCTTGGACTTGGAGACGCTGAGCGAGAACGGACGTCTTTTCCACGGGTTGACAGAGACGGAGCTTAGCAGACACTGGTACAGATACCGAATGTGAAAGAGCCGATACTAGGAGATGATGAGTTTCTCAGTCTGGCAGTAGAGCATCATAACTAACCTATGTCCTCAACAACTGACCAGTCCCGTTCGCCCAGAAGGTAGGCGCCATAATGACCGTCTCTAGCAGCCTCTTGCGGACATCCAAGATTTAAATCTGACGAGCTTTGCGGATAGGCGTGAACTTTTATTTATCATAAGACCGTCGGATGTACACACCTATACCATCGCAGTACTGCTGAATCTTTTTGGCTGCTTCAACAACTGGAACAGCTTTATTCCCGCAGAGCTGAACGACGACCTGATGGTCCAAAGGACGCATCGTGAGGTCGCGCCGGTGAAATTGAAAGTAATCTGAGTCGTTCAAAAGGCGGTCTGGTTGCAGCATTTGGGTGTACGCTATGGTGGCGCCGTATTTATGGGTCAGCGTGCGAAAGGGTAGGTCTGACTGGTTGACCATGGGTGCAGTTATTGCAGTGAGATTGAGTGTCGACATGGTTGTGGGAGCAAAGGCTAAAAATGTTCCCGCGCTCTTTCCTTGCCTTTTGCTTTGAACATCGTTGACCACTTTGTTAACATTGTCCATTGTAAGCCGAGGGGGATGTGCAAGTAATGAAAGCCAGATCCACAGCTAAAAACAGGTAATACTGTTGCTACATATACAACTAATAATACAACTATAAGACTACGGATCCATAGACTCTATCAAGTCTTTAGCCCACTCTAAGACAAAGGATGCAGGCACCTCCCAAAATTCTCCTGGAGGTGCCCAATCCGGAATGTTGTCCCC